>JANHAO010012747.1:0-16205 GCA_026873985.1 Saraca asoca | reverse complement strand
GCAACTAGTATGAACACATTTCATCATATATGTTAGGAGGGAACTTCCTAAGTGATTAAATGGGTTTCTTCCTTATTCCTCCCCCTTGATTGTTGTAGACTAAGTAGGAGGCTCTTTGCTCTAAGTTGTGCTTCTTTTTGCATAAACTACATGATCAAAGTTTTAGTTATACTCTAGACTTTACTACTGGAACCTCTACAATTCTAAACAAATACCTACCTTAATTCCAAAAGGAATTATGCATGACACATCACACTTAACATCGAATGTGCAAACTTCTTAAAATTCTCCCAAAAGCATACAACCTCTTGAATGTTAGTGGCAATACCAACTAAAACTCAAACTTTTAGATGGAACATCTTATTATGCTTATGGGACTGGGGCTAGGGTTTTAATGTGAATGGTGTTGTTGTCTAATAAGCTTTTTGCTTAATTTGTCATGTTGTCCAGTTTAAATAACATATTGAGATGTGGTTGGAAAGGTTAGGCAACTAGGCTAGCATAATCTAATGAATTAATTGGTTGTTCATTTTTGATCCAAATAAATATAACTGTCACTTATCAAGCTAATAATTTTTCAATATTCCTAGTTTTTGCGTGTGTGTTTCACTTTGGATTGGTTGATGGCTCCACTTTGTTATGTGTTATATAACAAATCTAGGCATTGTGTGCTGATCAGACTCAAGCTCACTTACATGGCATAGCTCTCTGTGTTCTTCTATACTGTTGCTTTAATCATACCATAAACCAACATTTGTCAGCTTTTATTATTATAGAATGCTTTACTTTGCTCTTAAGGATTCGAGTTCCGATTTCCATGATTTTGGTTAGGTGATGGGTCCTAAAACACATATTAGACTTTGTAATGGTAATAAACTAGCATTTTCTGATGAGTGAGTTATTGCTTCTAGTCTGTTCTTTATCTTTGAGTGACAAAGAGAAGAATCATTTTTCTCCTTGTTTTAAGCTTTATCTATAGTAAAAATTGCATTGCTTGTTAGTTACGGTAAATGATAAAAATGGCCATATTTGACGATGCAATATAGTTGGAAGCACAAGATATGGTGAATTGTTGTACAAATGTAGAGATCCAATAATTAAGGTTTGCGGATCTGATGTTAATTATAATTGCTTCTATTTTGTGGTTCTTTACAACAAAACCTTATGCTTGTGAGCCTTCTACTTCTAGCCTTCCAAAATATCCTCCTACCAAAGAGATGGATGCAAAGCTATGAGATGAAGAAGCTAGAAGGTAGATGCATTTGATTATTTTTGATATCTGAATGATTATGTTTTTAAGATTTCTTTGTACAAATAAAACTATATGATGAGCAAATTTGAAACATTTTGACTATTAGAAGATATTCAAAGTACTCTGCTTAGCAATTTATTGTAGCTCATATGGTAGTTGATGTTTGAGATTGGCTTGTTAGATGAATCATCTTGTTGTCATTATAATAATCATTTTGTCATTTTACCTGTGGCATATTGTGCTTGCTCATATAGGGAGTATTTTTTGATCCAGTCACCTCTTTGCTTTTGGTTATGCTTATCTAATTTTTTTTTTCTTCATGTCCGTTTATTTTTTCTTTTTGCGAAAATTGCCTGGCAACTACAAAATTAAGCATGCTTATTTGGTTTTCCTTCTTCCATTTTAATTTTCTCCTCCTCCCTATGAAATTGAAGGTAACAGAAGCTTTTCTAAAAAACCACACATTTAACTTAATTTGATGTCATCACTGTAGATTGAGAGCTGCTGTGTTAAGAAATCTCGTCCATGTGACCGAGGTGGAAGGGGGATTCTAATGCCTAAAGCCAATGTTGAACTTCAAGCAAACATTGATGTATGTCACACAAGCCATCTCATTCACTTCAGCAAATATTTCTTCTTGCTTATAATCAATAATAAATTATATGTTGATTTAAGTTGTAGAATTATAATCTCTTAATATTCATTGTTTGCTCGGTCATCTTTGTGTTATACTATTACCAATAGTGGTAACATCTTTGGTTTATAATTGATTTCATGAAGTTGCATGGGCACCACTGTCATGACCCAAAGTCCTGATCATGACTGGTGTGAATATCAATCCCTGATTGATAATTAACAGCCTTTAATCTATCTCTATTATTCATTTCTACTTATACTTGATTTAATATTTCTTACTCTTATATACTTAATCTTAAATGGTTAATAAGGCAAACTTATAGATAAAGAGAGAAACATTGATATATAAACTTATATACACACATCTAAATGTCTTTACTATTGTTTTATGAAGTCTATACTGATGTTTGAGCATGAAAAATAATTTAGATGGTAGTTAACTCACTATGTTACATGGGTTTGTCAAGAGTGTAAATCCTCTTTCTGAATTAAGAAAAGGGCAGTTCCAATCTCTTGTGCTCCTATGGCTAATGTAAAATCAAGGATAAGTAATCTAGAGAAACTACTCACGTTGAGATTTTAATATTTAATTCATTTAGTAACTATAATTTTTAGTTTATATTGTTATTTTTATTGTACTTGAAAGTTGTAATATTGAAATAGGAGAAAAGTTTTATATTTGTTTATTATTTCTATTGCTATATTTCAATCTTTGTCTTCTCACTTTTCATTTTTTGGGATCTTCTTCAAATAGTTTCTCAAAAATCAAATTTAAAGATGATTCTAAATCTATTTTCAAAGAACAAATTCATTTTGAAAATATAAATCAGCAAATTGATGACTGGGAAATGCCCAAGATACCTAATAAAGAGCTTACAAATCTAAATCAAATATTTCAATAGATCAACATATGTAGTAAAAACTGAAGAAAACTTTTTAAATGGTGATCCCTCACAAGAAGAATTTATCCTTCTTTCTGGGAAGGATATAGCAAAACATAAACAAGAATATAACTTTCTACAACTTAGTTGTATCCATGTAGCTACTAAAACTATGACTAGGTTAGGCTTAAATATTGCAATTTTGTTGTGTCTTAGAGATGCTAGGCACTAAGATTTTGATGCTTTTCTATTAGAAGCTATAGAAACTAGTGTATTTTAAGGACCAATATACTTTGATTGTTATCCAGATATCTCCTTTTGTTTAAGGGAAACACATGGAGATAAAGTCTTAGTTTTAAACACCAAATTTTTTGGTTACAATATGATAGCTAGATCAATTCCTGTAATGATAACCTATAAGATTCAGTACAAATTATACACCTCTTAGAATTCAAGAATTTTGAAACTACCCAATAGAAAGGTCAAACAACTTTTTGGGTGACAAATACATCTAAGGATAATATCCAAATACTTGCTAGTACCTTTTGGGAACAAATAGAATTTCCTAAAAATTGGTCTCCCCCTAGAACCACCAGTCTAAAATACTAAATTCTCAGATTTCTAGGATTATCCAACATAACTGCGGACAAGTACATCCAAGATAGGAACTTTTAGAATAGCTAAGATAGAAGATGAGTCTTCTACATCTGAAGTTTCTAAGAAAGAAACTTTAAATCCACGTAGACATTTAACTATCATA
Source organism: Saraca asoca (assembly GCA_026873985.1). NCBI lineage: Eukaryota > Viridiplantae > Streptophyta > Magnoliopsida > Fabales > Fabaceae > Saraca > Saraca asoca. The sequence continues at coordinate 12,676 of JANHAO010012747.1, read as the reverse complement.
AATTCAATCATGTCGGTTGACCTAAGAAGTCTAAGGGGGACTTTCTAAGCAGTAAACCTTAGAGGTCTAGATAATACCTCTTGGATCCCAAAGCCTATTTATACTAGAGGTCTAGATAATACCTCTTGGATCCCAAAGCCTATTTATACTAGATCAAATTCCAAATGAAAAGGCTTTATAGAAGACGAAGTAAAGTTTAGTGTAGTCTTTCATCCTTAGTCTCTTTCAACCTTTTCCTAAATTCATCATAACCCAGAGTTTTTTAATGATTAGACAACCATTAGAAATTAAGGAAATCCCTTTCTAAATAGATCTAGAATCCTTAAAAGAGGATTTCTACTCAGAGGAAAATATCAAGGAATCAAGAAAAAACAAATTCATGACAAAAGGATAAGATTCATTAAGGATTTCAAGACAAATGTTCTCTTCTTCAATTGGTTTGAATTATATGCTAAAGGGAAACAAATAGATTATCCTTTTTGGTGATACTATTAGTCTTACTAATAGGACCACCCAAACCTGGACAACTTCAAAGGAAATAAGGTAGTTTCAGAACTCCCTGCACCAAATTTTTTTTTTTATCATGGAGACAAAAGATCCTAGAAATCCAATAATAGCAACTCCCTTTAAATAAAGGACAAAAATGAACCTATTTCTTTAAGAGATATACTTGATGGAACAAAACAACTACAACAACAGATACCTTCAAACATTAGGACAACAAATCCTTAGTGAGCCCATCCAAATATGATAAATCTCTAGTTCGAATAGTATTCTAAAACAAATAGAATAACCTTTGTTCAAGCATTATGAGATCCCTCCAAATAAGCAAAAACAACTAAATAGATCTCACAAGATGACCTTTCAAATAGAATAGAAATAGCAAAAGATTAGCCAAATTGTCAAAGATTTAGATAATAAATTAGGTAGAAATTTGACTATCTTTGAGTTACCTTTAAGAGATAGTTCTAGTAGAAATATCCAAGCTTTAGACAAAACCTCTAAAAGAGCTTTTGAAGCATCTTCAAAAAATGAGGAACCAAAAGTCGAAGCCCTTAGAACCTTAGCAACTTGGAGGCCTAAACAACCAAATTTCCAAAATACCTCAGAACCCTAAATGTCCCTTATTCAAAATTCCTACAATAGGGATAACATCTATGAATGGAGCATAGGTGGCAAATTTGAGTATGAAATCATTCAACTTCTACAACAAATGACTATGATTAGCACAACCTATCAAACAATGCAAGGATGTGATGACACAATAGTTGTTCATGTCCTAGTTGCTGAATTTGATGGCCAATTCAAAGGATGGTGGGATAAACAGCTCACTAATTCTGAAAGACAACAAATTTATGATTCTTTCAAAGTGTGATAGCCTACACAAAGTACCTTCTTTAAACAAATATACTCGAAGGTCTTATAGTAATATGCCCTTTTGGAAGAAGAAATCTCTAGCCAGTCTTCGTAGACATTTAGGTGACAAGGTTAGAGAGAAAATTAGAAATAAATTCAATGGGATTATCTTATATGAACAACTTACCTATAGACAGCTTGTCACATATGTCCAAAAGGTAGCCCTCAAAATCTACAAGGAAGATAAAATTCATGGGTAATTGGTCAAAGAGAGAGCTCTCAACAAAAGGGAAATTCTTTTTGTGAACAATTTGATTTTTACCTATCCAAAAGCCTATAAACCAAAACATAAACATAGGGACAAATAGGTTGAAACTAATCCAAGACCTTAAATATGTAGGAGTAAAACCACTAGTAAGAAATTTACTACGAAACCTAGGTATACTCTTCCACCAAATCTAAATATAAAACCAGTCTATTTTAGATATAATAAACCTAGTCACATTGCCAAATATTGCAAACTAAATAAAAAATAAAGAAAAATTGAACTTGATGAGGATCCCCTCAACCAAATCAGTAATTTACTTGCTAAAGAATCTACCAAAGAAGATTCTATAGATGAAGAACAAATTCAAGAAACTAATCAAATCCAAGATGATTGTTGCTCTTTTTCAAACTCTAAAGAATCAACCTCATCTGAAAAATTTAATGGTCTAAATGTTCTCTCTATGTAGCAAGAACTTTTCTTCAATATTATCTATAATTTACTAGTGATGTGACCCCCAATGGTAGAAACCATGTAACCCACTAACAAATTGTTATATTGCCCAAGAAAATTAATCAGATTGAACCCTACCCCCAAACTAACTTGTAGTTTGTAACTGGAATTATTAAGAATAATGGTGCCACTCACAAAAAGGAAGAGATGAGAGTGATCAACCAAAATGCCACAAAGTTTGCAAACCTTGATAAATTCGATTAGTTCTTAAAGAACCAAAGGAAAAGAAAAAAAACCTTTCTTTTTATTCATCAAATTTCAATTTGCATTTTTATCAACAAAATAGCCTTCAAATAGGCAAACAATCTGAACCAATCCTACAAAATTAGCAATAACCACCTCCTTAATTAATAGGAGAATCAAGTCTGGACATGATTTACTCTCCAATTAATAAGAGAATTCCTATTTTAGTGGAGTTGTACAACTATCAGCCCTAATTTATGTAATAACATAAAAACATTCTTAAATATTTCAAATAAGGCCTAAAAACATGTTTGACCCAAATTACACATAATTATAAATCAAACAACTCAGAGTTGAGACCAAATACACATTTCAGCTTGCAAACAAAAGATAGCTCTAATTTGGGCCTAATCAATTAGAACACTTCAAATTAGCTTGAATAAGCAAGACAAAGTGTTTGGACTCTTCTACGGCATGAATTCCATCCCTTGCTTCAGATTTAGCCCATATGCTACCAATTAAACCTCCAAGAGCATCACGCATTTTGTTGGCTTTTGCATGTGTAATTGGTCCATCACAAATATGCAAAAGATTATTTGAAGTTCTGTTGGCAGCCACATCTTGGATCCTATCAACTAGATAATGATGAAAAGAAAAGTTACTTGCAAGAGTTTAAGAAGAACTCTAGAGAAATCGTAACTTCTCACAAACAACCAACAATTAACAACTATAGTTTCACAAATATTTTAGATAGCTTTAATTTAAAAAAAATATAAACCTATTATCCTACAGGATTTACAATCTAAAGCAAATCATCTAAAAGAAGAAGTAAAAATTTTGAAATCATAGCAAAATCATTTTACTTAAATGTTTTTAGACTGAAAAAGGGAAAGATAAGGAAGATGATGGAGATGAAAACATTAAAATCAATGACATACTTTCAAGCTTACATCTACCTTAAAAATTCAAAACACCCTGTAAAACTTATAGTCAAAGATGAGTATATAGTTAAGACCATGGCTTTGTTCAATACATGTGTTGATCTTAATGCATAAGGGATTGATACCAACAAAATATTTTGAAAAACACTAAGGAAGGTCATAGATCAGCTAATGGCTCTAAACTTCAAATTAATTTTAAACTTTCAAATGTTGTCTTAGAAAATGACTCCTACCAAATTAAATTAATACAGATTTTTTATTAGTCAAGGATATGACTAGCAAAATTATCTTAGATTCTCCTTTCATTTAGTAGATCATAATGTTTTTAGTATCTGGTGAAGGGATAGAAATGGAGAGTCTAGGGCAAAAAAAAATTATTTTCAAATTTATTGAAAAGCTGATTTTCAAAATCTTAAATCGTGTTGAAAATAAAATAAATCAAATAAATTATCTTTTTGAAGAAATTTCCTTCAAAAGGATAGAATAACAATTGGCCACTCTAATTGTTCAAAGCAAAATCAAAATCTCAGAAAATAAAAATGAAACTCAAATTTGTTTTGAAATGCCTAATGCATTTTGGAAAAGAAAGCAAATATGGTTAATTTACCATATAAGAAGGATTTTTTTTTTTAAAAAAAATTCCAACTAACACTTATCCAATTTAAATGAATCAAGAGCTTTTGAATTATTGCAAAAAAGAAATTGATGATCTCTTAGCCAGAGGGATTGTTAGAAAATATGAGAGTCCTTGGTCTCTACTTTTTATGTAAATAAAAATGTAGAAATTGAATAAAGTACTCCAAGACTTGTAATTATTACAAGCCTTTAAATAAAGCACTCTAATGAATTAGGTATCCAATCCCAAATAAAAAGGATTTATTAAATCATTTACAATATATAGCAATATTTTCTAAATTTGATATGAAATCTAGTTTCTGACAAATTCAAATAAAACCTAAGGATTGGTACAAGAATGCTTTAACTATTCCATTTGGTCAATACAAATGGAACATAATGCCTTTCGATCTTAAAAATGCTCTCTCAGAATTCTAAAGGATTATGAATGATATTTATAATCCATTTAAAAATTTCGTCATTGCTTACTTTGTTGACATTTTGATCTTTTCTCAAAATTTAGATCAACAATCACTTTAAAAATTTCATCATTGTTTGCTTTGATGACATTTTGATCTTTTCTCAAAATTTAGATCAATATTTCAAACACCTAAACATCTTTCTAGAGATTACATAGAAAAATGTATCAGCAATTTCAAAGAATTTCTCTTTTTCAAAATAAAATTTGGTTTCTTGGTTATAATATTTTCCAAAGAACTATAACCCTATTAGAAAGGGCAATTCAATTTGCTAAAAATTTTCCAAATCAAATTCTTGATAAAACCTAACTTCAAAGATTTTTGGAATGTTCAAACTCTGTTTCAAATTTCTTTCCTAAACTTTCAAATATTATTCAACCTCTACATGATTGGTTGGAAAATTCTCCTTCTCCATGGACAAATGTCCATACAAATATAGTCAAAAAAGTCAAGTCCTAAGTCAACTGTGTTCCATGCTTCCATATTTCTAATCCTTCAACATACAAATTGTTGAAACTGATGCATCAGATTTAGGCTATGTGGAATTTTGAAACAAATTAAAAATAATAAAGAGCATGTAATAGTATTTACATCCAAACATTAGAACTCTGCTCATTAAAATTATTCAACTATTAAAAAAAGAAATTTTAGTAATCATTTTGTGCATACAAATGTTTCAAGGTGATTTGCTAAAACAAAAATTTACTATCTAGGTAGACTATCAATCTACTAAGGACGTTTTGCAAAATGATGTCAAAAATTTAGCATTCAAACAAACTTTTGCTAAATGGCAAGTCATCTTACTTGTTTTTTATTTTCAAATTGAATTTGTTAAAGGTTCTTTAAATTCACTCCCAAATTTTTTGCAAGGGAAATAATGCCATGGAAAAAGAAATCAAAAGATGAGAATACGCCTTTGGATTCAAATTCCAAAACAAATGATCCCAAAAAATAAAAGAAAGCAAATTGCTTCTTCTTCCAGTCAAATCTTGCCAAAACAAATCAAAGCTTTATCCCTAGTAGACTTAAATTTCTCTATTGAAACTTTGTAAGCAATTGCCAATCAAATTCCCTTGGCATTACCCAAAAAATCATGGGCATATATAGTTGAGGAAAAAGATGATGACAAGCCTATTTTCATCACCAAATCTAAACTCCAACAAATGATCTCAGAAAAATCATAACAGATGGTCAAACAAGGATCATCTTCCAAATCCATAGTCAAAACAAATCCTCAACCAAACAAAATCATAGCCAAATACCACTAAAAAATTCATATTGAAAAAATCATTCAAATGGAACTAGAAATTTGGCCAAAAAATCCTAGAGTTGCCATCATAAAAATGTTCCCCAAAAATTGGCACCACTTGCCACATTCTTTTGACAAAAACATAACTTTTTATGAGTTCATCCTTGTTGGTACTAAATCAATGATCATCAAACATCATTTTGGTCAAAATGACCAATACAATCACTCATTCAACCTTTAGAATCGAAAAGATTCTATCAATTTCAGATTGGGGTCAACATCCTTCTAAAGGTGAAAATTTTCGGAAGCCTACAATCTTTTAAAGTATGCATATTGGGATTATGTGGAAGCCTGTTATGTTACTCTACAAAATAATTTTTTTCCCCATACTTGGTTATTCTTAATTAACCAAAATACCAAGGTAGAATTAATTTTTGAGTGCCATAATTATTCCAAAGAGAAGAAAGTGAAGCTTGTAGTTGCAGAGTTCACAAACTATGCTATAATATGGTGGGATCAACTAGTCCAAGGTAGAAGAAGAAATAAAGAAAGATCCATTGAAACTTGGGAAGAATTGAAGACAATCATGAGGAGGAGGTTCATTCTTAACCTATAGAGAGTTGTAACAAAAGCTACAAAGCCTCATATAAGGGTCTAAGAATGTTGAAGACTACCATAAAGAAATGGAGGTGGCAATGATAAGCACCAATATGGAGGAGGATAGAGAAGCTACCAAGGCTTGATTCTTACATTGGGCTAGATCATGACATTGCCAATGTAGTGGAATTGCAACACTATGTGGAATTGGAAGACATGGTACATATGGCCATGAAAGTTGAGAGGCAGCTCATGAGGAGGAGTTCTTCCAAGTATGGGCATCAATCAAGCTCTTCAAGAAAGCCTAGTTGGGAGAAGCAATACGAGAAAAAAGATGACAAATTTGCAAAGAAGTTCATAGCAGAAAATTCTTCCAAGGCTAAGGGAGAAGACTCCAAATGCAAAAAGCAAGGTGGAAACACCTCAAAAGCAAAAGAACATCAAATGCTTCAAGTGTTTAGGCACAATCATTATGGTTATGAGTGCCCAAACAAAAGGGCCATGTTGTTGAAGGGTAATGGTGAGTTTGAGTCGCTAGTAAGCATAAAAAAGATGAGGAAGAATCCAATGCTAGTAGAGAAGAGAGTAGTGAAGGATCGAAGCAAGCAGCTGAAGGAGAGGCCTTGGTGGTGAGATGGATTTTGAATGTTCCAGCCAAAGAAGAGAATGAAGAGCAAAGAGAGAATATTTTCTATACAAGATGTCATGTGATGGGAAAAGTTTGCAATCTCATTATAGATAGATAGAGTTGTGCCAATGTAGCTAGCACAATTTTGGTGGAGAAGTTGGGCTTGCCTACCTTGAATCATCTCACACCTTACAAATTGCAATGGCTGAACAATAGTGGAGAGGTGAAAGTGACAAGATAAGTTCTATGACCTTCTTCATTGGAAGGCATTAAGATGAAGTGCTTTGTGATGTGGTATCTATGCAAGTGGCTCACTTGCTTGGAAGGCTATGAAAATTTGATAGGCATGTTACTCATGATGGCTTTCTAAATAGGTATAGTTTTGTTAAGAACAACAAGCTTGTCACTCTGGTGCCTTTAACTCCAAAACAAGTGTTAAAGGACAAGTGAAAATGGAGAAAAATAAAGAGAGTGTATGAAGAAAAAGAGAGTAAAAGTGAAAAGAAAGAGGGAAAGAAAGAGTTGAGAGAAAAACCAAGGCAAAACAAAAGAAAATTGAGTGTGTTTTCTAAGGAAGTGATGTGAGATGTTCTTGTCCTATAGGTAGGCCAATGTTTGTACTTTTGTGCAAAAAAGCATATGTGAACACTAACCAAATCCAGAGACAACTTGAAAAGCTTATGGCAAAAGGATACTTTAGAGAAAGCATGAGTCCATGTGATGTCAACCCCAATGGTAAAAACCATGTAACCCACTAATAAATTGTTATATTGCTCGAGAAAGTTAATCAGATTGAATCCTGCCCCTAAACTAACTTGTAGTCTGAAACTGGTAGTATTAAGAATAATGGTGTCACACTCATAGAAAAGGAAGATATGGTAGTGATAAATCAGAATGCACAAAGCTTGTAACCTTGATAAATTCAATCAATTCTTAAATAACCAAAGGAAAAGAAAAACCTTTCATTTTATTCATCAAATTCCAATATGCCTTTTTACCAGCAAAATAGCCTTTAAATAGGTAAGCAAAGGTAAACAATATAAACCAATCCTACAAAATTAGCAACCACCTCCCTATTTAATAGGAGAATCAGGTTTGGACATGATTTGCTCCCAATTAATAAGAGAATTCCTATTTTAGTAGAGTTGTACAGCTACCGGCCCTAATTTATGCTTAATAAAATAAAAACATTCCTAAATATCTCAAATAAGGCCAAAAAATGTGTTTGACCCAAATTACACATAATTAAAAATCAAACAACCTAGACTTGAGCCTAAATATGCATTTCAACTTGCAAACAAAAGATAGCTCTAATTTAGGCCTAATTAATTAGAACACTTCAAATTAGCTTGAATAAGCAAGACAAAGTGTTTGGACTCTTCTAAGGCATGAATTCCATCCCTTGCTTCAGATTCAACCTATATGCTACCAATTAAACCTCCAAGAGCATCATGCATTTTGTTGGCTTTTGCACATGTAATTGGTCCATCACAAACATGCAAAGGACCATTTGAAGCTCTGTTGGTGGCTACATCTTGGATACCATCACCATGTATAGTTCTTGTGCTATTGATGCCTAACATGGACAGATTTTGGAGGATGTGTGCTAATCAACAAAATAATTATAAAGTATAGACATCCTATTCCTAGGCTAGATGATATGCTTGATGAATTACATGGTTCTTGTGTATTTTCTAAGATTGATTTGAAACATGGGTGTCATCAAATTTGCATGAGACTAGGGGATGAATGGAAAACTATTTTTACAAGTTGTATAAGTGGTTGGTCATGCCTTTTACAGTCCCTAGCACTTTAGGATAAGGGCTATGAAAGAGGATAAACTCTTAAAATTTTATCCACTCTCTCCCATTAAAGATCTTGTGTTCAACACAATGGTGGTGAACAAGTGATTGCTTTCACTTGTACAAAAGATGATTGTGAGTATGCTTTGGTATTTCATTGTGTTCTTTCTTCCATCACATTCAAGGCATGCATATATGATTCTACGGAGGACAAGTAGGTTTCCTTGATCCTATTATTGTTTATAGAATTACTAGAATTCTTTCACAAATCACCCATTTAAAATGCCATCAAACTAATTTCTAAATACATATTCAAATAACAATTTCCACAGGAAACAATACAACATTTACCATCAAAGGGTTCATAACACAATCAAGCTAAAGAACCACATTCACTCAAAATGACAATTTTTAGATCCAACTATTCACACACCTATTTAATCAAATTCCAAGACACACCTAAACTTAAATTAGTGGAAGATTAGTGTAAGTTAATATCATTCTACGCTATTCTAAGATATAGTTTCTGTTCAACAAACTTTTAAAAAGAATAACATATCTAACCGACTCAACTTCACCAGCAAAGCTCAAACAAGTTGATGTCATTGGCTCAACTTCCATTTCATTTCATAATTTAACTCAATAATACATCAAATTTGACCAATCTTTAGAAATTTAGTACCCCTCTACAAATGAGGCACATATAAAGTAAATTGACACAATGTAACTATTCAACATTTTTGTTGATCTAATTTAACAAATTCATAAAACAAACAAGAGTTTCATTGTAATTCCTTTCACACACTTTGCATTATCAACCATAAACAAAGAACTTAAGTTTCATCTTGATAAAATATAGTAATGCATAACTTAGTAATAAGGAAATAAGTGATTTACTCACCTCAATTTCCAATCTTGAAGCTAAAATTTTGCTTCGAAGACAACAATTAGTAACAAAGTTGGAGTTTCACCTATCCTTTTGACTTTTGTTGAATGTCTACTTGATCTTGAACAAATTTGTAACCCACAGCTGACATATAAATCAAAACCTACAATCACCACATTAGGGCTTAGGTTTTCACTACTCCTAACAGCAAAATTAGAAACCTTCTAATAGATTTGAATTTTTTTTTTAAGTGCAGAAAACACTTACAACCCAAAGAAGGATCAAACTGAACTCAATTTGAGCACGATCCAAAACTTAAATTTATGAGCAGCAACTAAAACTAACAACTAATATAGAGATTCCTTTCATAGGTTACAAATACTTAAATTTATCAGTACAAAGTTTGTAAAACATATTATGAAAAAGATTTCAGAAAATAATTTTATCCGATAACCGATAATTCTTGAATCATAGTTCAAGTGTTTTGATTAAATCAATTTTCTCAGTAATTATTAAAAGAAACAAACAAAAAAATAATTATTTTTGTTTAACTATCTAAAACATGTTATTCATTCCAAGTGTGTAATAATTTATGACCAAGATTTGAAGCTAAGTTTTATTAAGTATATTTCACTTTTAATGTCATTCACAAAATAATTTTTGTGAATGAATTGTAGATATTCATTCACCCGAATTGGATACTAATTTTTTTGGTTCCAATGAATAGTGTCAATTTTCAATAATTTTACTGTAGAATTTTCTCTTTTTTCAATAAATATACTGTTTCTTTCTTTCTTTCTTTCAAAATAATTATGCAGCAACTCACCTTTTTTTTTTCTTCTTCTTTCTTTCACTTGTTTCTGTTTTTTAATAAACTATTCAAAACCAAAAATTGCAGAAATGCAGAAACAAACCAGAAACAAAATCCCAAATATTCAATTGGCACATAATAGAAGAAAAATGCAAGAATTTCACACAGATTAGAATAGAAAAAAAATGAAATGATAACTCGAAAATTAGGAATCCAAAGCTCTGAATGCAAAATTATGTGAACCCTGTAAGAACAATGCCACTACAAAATCCACAAACAACCTGAAATTGCCAAAAATAAAAATCGACCCAATGCCTATAAAGAGACGCAAACCTTGGTATAGAAGGATATTCACGCCACACTCCAGAAAAGATAGAAGAGGAGTAATAAGTAATGGAATACACTACAAAGGTTGAGTCCCTTTGATAGGTTTAATAGTTCATTCAAGAACCAAAGAGAGAATACTCACAAAGGTGGCTATTGTTATTCATTTGAAAATCTCCCTTTAGCATAAGGAACAAGCCTCCTTATATAGCTCTTAAGAAAACATAACCAAAAAAAAAAAAGTTGCACAAAACTGTCTCAAATGGGCCCAAAACTAAAACCCAATAAAAACATTCAGTATATTAAAAGGACCAAAAATGTTTTAAAAAAAAAGTTACAACATGATAAAATGCCAAAACTAAAATGTTGCTGATGTGGTGTAGTTTCAAGGTGATGATGTGGTGCCGTTTCATGGTGATGTGGCGGTAATACAAATGACATACTTGTATGGTCTTTCCATGCTTTCTTCTTTGTGCTAGCTCCAAATGTCTTGGATTAATCCTTGGAGAACTTCCTTGACCTTCTTAGCTTTAAATCTTGTAATTGGTCCTTTCAGAACATGTGAAGGCTCTTTGTATTCCTTGGTGTTTCCATCATTGATGAACCAAAAAGTGTAAAGGAGGCTGTTCGTGGTTCATATTCTGATTAATGGTTGGTTATAATGTAGACTTTATGTACACTAATTAGAATTGGGATTTAGTGGATCTTCCTCAAGACCGAAAAGCTAATGGAAATAAGTGGGTTCTCAAAATAAAACAGATGGTACCATTAAAAGGTACAAGGCACAGTTAGTTGCCAAGAGATATACTCAAGAATAGAGTGTTGATTTCAAAGATACCTTCTCACATGTTGTGAAGTTCAATTCCATCAAGATAATTCTAGCCATTGTGGCAAAACTTTGCTTGGAATTACATCATATGAATGTAAAGACAGCCTTCCTCAATGGTGATTTGAGTGAAGAAATCTACATGAAACAACCAGAAGGTTTTGTTGTAGATGTCAAGAATATAAAGTATGTCAACTAAAGAAGTCGATATATGGTCTCAAACAAGCTTCAAGACAATGGTACTTGAAGTTTTACAATGCAATCTTGATTTTTCGACTCCAGATGTTGCATGAAGATCATTGTGTTCATGTCATAATTTCCAAGACCAAGTTTGTTTTAATGTCATTATATATTGATGATCTCTTGTTGGCTAGTAATGATTTGAGTTTTCTACTAACATCATGGTTATCTTCCACTTTTGATATGAAGGATTTGGGAGAAGCAACCTATATTCTTGGAGTTAAGATTCTAAGAGATAGGTCTAAGAAATTGTTAGCCTTATATTGATAAGATTCTTAAACACTTCAAAATGTATAATTCAAAACCAATGGATACCCCAATTGCTTACAATAACAAAATAAGTGAAGATGTGTTTGCAAAACTCAAAAGATAAAGAAGAGATGAAAAAGATTCCTTACCTCAATGGGTTGTCTAATGTATGTCATGCTATGTATACGGCCCAACATCAGTCAAATTGTGGGCTTGTTGGCTCGTTATTCATCTAATTTAGGCCCTAAGCATTGGAAGTGTGTAAAGAGGATCTTTTGGTGCCTTAAGGGAACCAAAGATTTATGATTATATTACCAAGGTGGGTAACTTAAGATTACAAGGGTACATTGATTGATGGGATCTCCCATTGAGATGCCCATGGATCTTGAAAATTCAATAACAAAGATGAAAGAAAAAGAAGAATATTCATGCCACACTCCAGAATAGAGAAGAAAAGGAGTGATAAGTGATGAATTTCATGCAACAAAGAGAAATTTCTTTGTTAAATCTCAAGTTCTATCAATAACCCTAAGAGAGGTAGCTTTCATGATGTGTCCCACATCGGTTAGCAAGGGAGGTCTTGGGTGCTTTATATATGAGTTCACAACCCTCCCCTTACAAGCTAGTTTTTGAGGTGGAGTTAGGCAGGTTCATATCATATGGTATCAGAGCCTACCCTTGACTGGTCGGTGGGCGCATGTACGAAGGTTCT
>JANHAO010012746.1:0-16206 GCA_026873985.1 Saraca asoca | reverse complement strand
TCTAGGACAAAATATAAAATCAAAGCAAAAGACACTAAGAAAACACAAAATACCATCAATAAATTAGACCAAAACTATCTTATTTCATGCACTTTTTCCCATTTATCAAAGGTCTCACCATATAGTCTCTCAAATGGCCCCTCTTAATTAGGTCCTCAATGGCGTCCTTAAGTGCCTAGCAATCTGAGGTGTTGTGCCTGACTTCGGTATGGTATGCACAGAACTTATCATAGTTCCTTTGATCAAGGGGCATTCTTAGAGGTATGAGTTAATCAAAATCTTTGTTGTGCTCTTTCGGTTGTGTAAATCCTATCGGGAGTGTTTGACAGGATGGTGTAACTATCGTAATGACCATGATACTAGGGCCACTTGCTCTTGGCCCCTTTCGTGGCTTACTTTTTAGAGCTATATTTTTGTCCTTCCTTGTTGTTCCCACCATCAGTCATTTTCTTACCCCGATTAGAGGTATTCATTTTTCCTTTCAATTAGACTTCTTCGGACCGAAGGTTTCTTCCCATCGAATTTCCTTGGTGGCCTGCTCGTAAAACTCACCCAAACTCTTCACTGGAGATTTATAGATATCCTCATATAGTTTTCCATCTTTATAGAGGCCAACGGAGATCATAGTGAGGACACTTTCATCCGATAAGTTTTCTACATTACTGACCTCTCACTGAAATCGGGTGATATAATCCTTGAGTGACTCATCTTTCCATTGAAAGACTGTTGCTAGATGGCAAGACAGGGTGAGCTGTCTCCTCAACACCTTATATTGGTCAAGAAATTTCTCCTAGCATTCCTCCCAACTTCGGATGCTACCAGCCAGGAGACTCCTGAACCATGTTTACGGTGTTTCTCCAAGCGTGGTAGGGAAGACTTGACATTTCACAAGCAGGTTAGAGGTCTGTAAGTCTGTCTAGTCATTGAAAGCATCTAGGTGACTATACGAATTGCTATCCTCGTTGTATTGCAGGATACTTAGGACCTTAAACCTTTGAGGAAGGGGTTCCATCTCAATTTCTCTAGAAAGGGAAGTCCTCTCTCCATGAGAGCCTTGGCTCCTCTGAGCCACGGATCTTTTCTCCAGATGTTTCATTCTCCAAAGTAGCTCTTCGATCATTAAGTCTCGCACCTTGAACCGATTATTGGTCGATTGTTAATTCTTGTCTTCTCACTTATCACGAGAGTGGTAATCTGAGGTTTTGTGGTTGTCACTATGTTTGTGGCCTGATGAATGTCAGTCCGACCTCTATTCATGGCTGGTCTAATCTGAGTCCTCACCTTGGCATGAACTCTTACCTCACTTACCCTTTTTTGTTATCTTTGTAAGCTTGGTGGACTTCCGACCTTGGCCGTGAATTGGACAAGTGAATCAAACCAGCTTGCTATCATTCAACTCTAATATGCTCCTTACACTAAGGCCCTAGCCATTGGTGCCCACCTCTAGGTGCAACAACTTCAGTTTGTCTTGGTACACCCTAGGTCTGTGCCTGTGCTAATGTCCTAACCATATCGGCCAACTCTTTTATAGTACTCTTAAGTTACTTCCTAGCATCGGTCAAGCGCTTCTTGGCGCTGGTACCATATATGGGCCCTATCCATTTCGGGGACGCAGGGCTGATGTGGAGTGAAAGATGTTGCACCAACAGTGGCACCTGCTGTGGGAGCAGCCGTGTCTCGTTATTGTTGTATCTAGCCTTCGGGTCGGCCCATGGTGATCTTTGTACTTCTAGTGGCTTTTCCCCTTGCCATGGTAGTTAGACCAAGTTATAAAAAGTAGGGAAAAACAGTGGGGACCCTTCCTTCTAGCGCTAAAATGTTGACATCAAAATCCAGTCAACAGGTTTAAGTCCAACTTTCCCCCAAACTGCAAGTCTGAAAACGTTGATATGCAAAAAATGTAAAGAGATGAAGAAGAGAAAGAAAACAGCAAACAATAGGAGCTTTTATCATGGTTCACCTAAAGCCAAATTGGTCCCTACGTCCACGGTATTCTTGTATTAACTTAGAACGTTGATTTTCTCAGTTTTGCTTAACCGAATTATAATGTCAGGGCTCTCTTACAGTGAAAATGCTTCCTCACCATGTTAATGGAGTATCTGCATGCCTATTCTTTTTTTTTTCTACCTTACAATATCCTCCTCCTCCTATTTATAAAAGGAAGGAGGGTTATAATTGTAAATTATCAAACAGCAAAATGATTATTCCTGCCGCATTAGGCATTTAATGCTAAACGTCGGATAATAAATGCTAGGCAAATCAATGTCAGACAATTGGGAAGCTGATATGTCAGTTTTGAAGGCTAACTTGTCGGTTGGGGATGTATGCCCTTAGTTGTTGGCTGGACTCCCTTCCATATGCTTAGGTTGCTAGCTCAGCGACCCGGGGTCGTGCTCAGCGACCCGTCGACTGTTTTGGTGGGTCTTGCTATGTTAGCTCTGCAGGTTCTCTCAAGGGTGGTTGTAGAGGTCCCCTTCTACCAGCGAGCTTAGGTTCTTTAATGAATGCGACCTTACCATGACGTCCTCGTTGAATGACCTTGGTTCCCCGATTTGAACTCTCTCTTTCTCGGATTTGTCCCCTGTTGGGCCCTGAACAGCCCATTTGCAGTTATCCGGGAAACACCCACAACATATGTCTATAAAACCAATAAATAAGAATTATTTATATTGGAAATTGAAATTTTTTTATTGTCATTAACCTTTTTAATTGTAAACCAATAAATTAAGATGTAATGCTTAATCTTTATGAATAAACTTTATAAAATTTTCCCCAAAGATTCTTTCATAGAATCCATTATATTTGAACTTGTAAGTGTAAAGTTTTAAAAGTTTTGTTTTAAAAAAAGATTTAGTATATACGCGTTTATTTGAAAATTTTAATTTAAAATTTATGTTTTCAATGTTTTAACATATAAATTATTTTAGTGATTCCATTAATTTGTAAAAATAAATAAACTATTTACGGCTTTAAATGTTTTAATGTGCCAATTATTATAACTACTAAATAGTTATTTTAGTGTACTTTATGATAAAAATTTAAATCCTAAACTTTTTTTAAATGGTTTGAATGAATAGATTTTAAATATAATAATAATGTAATTAAAGCTCTACTTTTATTATGTTGGCTATTTAACATCTATTAGATAAATAATAGTTTAATAATAATAATTTTGAAAATTAATTAAATTATTTATTGTTGTTTTAAATATTTGAAGTGTTATTTATTTCAACTATTGATTACCTACTTTGTTTTCTTGATGGTCAAATTTAGATTATAGTATTATTAATTGTCATGATCCAGTTTTCTAATCATGATTGACATGAGTTATCTTATTCTCATTATTCATTTCTACTTATGTTTATCTTATTATTTCCAATTATATTCATTTATATTCAATTGTTTGACTAAGAAATAATAAACTTTGGGAAAAAGGATTATATATTAGAATATAAATATAATTCTTAATGTACATAGACACTACCCAATAGGCACCTGCCCACTTAACATTTGTCTCATGAGTTACACAAGTTTTCAAAAAAATATTTCACATCTTTAATAGGTCAAAAAAATCCTTCCCTTTCTCCACTTCATGTCCTACAAGGACGAGTCCATCAAAAAGTTAGGTTAGCCTATGACTTATCCTGATACCAAAATCATAGGTTAAGCTAACCAATCCTTTAGATACCCTGTGGCCTTACATTTTTACAGATTTGTAAGCAAAACACAAAGTTCAATGGTAGATCCCTTAGGGATCAAAACATTCTAGGGCCATCATCAAGAGGATATTGGGAGGCTAGAGAGGAATAATCCTCATGTAATGCCTCGCATCCTGCTAAGTTTAAAATGACAATATAATGAAACTTAATCTAATAGGTTCCTATAGGACTTGACACAATGGTAGTATAAACGTCTGCTATGATCTCTATTGGATTGTTGTTTATTCTTACTTTTCTTATAGTGGGTTAACTAAATTTTCTTGAGAATCTGAAAAAAAAAATAATCCATAGAAGAGTGAGTTTGAGGCTCGTGAGACAAATTCGTACTAAACTTATGAATTTTCACGATAAAAAGCAATGCATAAGGACAATAATCATAATTTAAAATCATTCATACCTGAACTCTTAAACAGTTCATAAGGATGCAATTACCTTGAATTGATAACATCCCACTCTGGCACTAACACATAATAAAGAATTATGATTTTCTTATGGTTTCAAACCATCATCATCACTCATTGTATTTTCAAATCTCATTGTTTCACATTTCAGATCATAATGTCATATTTCAAATCAGCACTTCACAGAATGATAACTCAAGTGCATAAGAGTATAAATAATAACAATTAGGATTCTCTTTGTTACTCTGATCTAGTTTTAACCCACTTATCCCAGCCTTTTCCATCTAAGCCAATCTTATTCCACTCATCATATCAAAACGGGTAGATCCGGGATTTGATTCATTTTTCCATCTCATCCCGTTAGTCACATCTTAAATCTCATAAGAACATGTAAATATTCAATAGCATCATTCTCATCATAGTTATACCACAAAGTACACATTTCAATCATAATCTCATTCACATATCCTTTAACACATTATCACATTTCATCTTCATCATTTATTATATTATGTACCAACCTCTATTTTATGGGAAAGTTGCCAACTTAGCCAATATTATATTAGTTACCAAAATTATTTCTATATTATCAATGTATGGACAAATATTATATTAATTAATAATAGCATATGGATAATATTAATATGAGGTTAACTAAAGAAATTAAGGAATGTTTTACAATGAAGTGAACTTGAGTTGAAAGGAATACAAATTCTGGAGTTGCAAGTAGAATCGCTAGCAAAATCAAGTTTGGAATTCAAGCAGAATCATGATTAGAATTGTAGGATTCCAATAGGAAGTATTTGATTTAACTTGAGGAAAATCAATTGTAAATGCAAGTTTATTTGCCAAAACTTGCAATCTTTCGGGAAATCTAAATTCATATACGATCTGAATCATAATCATAATCAGAAAAATAGATTATGAAGGTTTGATTTGAATCAAATGAATTTAGTTAAAATCTCGATTCAAATCTAAAGAACAAAAATGTTTAGTTTCGGCGAGCATGATCACAAGTTGAGTGTAAAAGTTATGATTTGAATTGCATGATCTTGGTTTACAGGAAAATAGTGGAAAAACAAGAGAAATAACTTCCAATCTCACACCACATCTTAGGAATTCAACACAACTCATTTTGGAAACTTAAACACGCATAAAATTCAGTCATTTCAACAGAAATCTAACCATTATATCAACAAATCCATTCCACTCAAACTTTGTCACAAAATCATAAATGCCCATTTTTCCTTAACTTGCACCATCATTTAATAGATACATATGGGCTGGTAGCACAAGAACACAATTGATCCAACAAAAAATCTTTAATACTTTTCATAAAAAAAATGAAGAACATATTAGTTTCTTAGCTATTTCATTTCTTCCATCAAACAATCAAATATAATTAGGTTATGGTTCTATTGCAAAGAAACAAACTAAATATACAAGATTCAAGTTCTAAAACTTTAGAAAATTCAAGTGAGTTCATGGGTTGAACAGTGACATGAATAGTAACTATGAACTTTAAAAATTCATAACTTAGATTTTACTCAGTGATTCAACATAATTTTGATACCAAATTGAAGAGGAAGAAGAGAAGAACTAACAATAAAAATAAAATGAAGAGACGTGTGACTTACTTGAGGGGAGAGAGTAACTGTAGAGAGAAGAATCTTGCAAAAATTGAAGTGTGAGTGTTTTGCATGAAGGCAATTAGATGGCTAAAATTGACTTTGGGAGGGCAAAATGAAAAAATAAAAGTTTAAGTCAACTTCCCTTGACTTATCTTTGACTTAAACAATAACATACTCACCAATCACTAGCGGTCATGAGATTTTACCACAAATTAATTAAATTAATTACCTTTATAATGATTATAATTTTACTTTCAATGAGTACCTATAGCCCTAGTTTTAATATTTTTGAAGTTTTCTAAAAATTAAATACTAAAAATATGAATTAAATTTTCTAGACCACAATGGAAGCTTCGATTATTTGAAAATTCTCAAAATTCATATATTCTATTTCTAGTATATTCGGACTCCTTGTAACCCAAAATTATAATTTCAAAATTCTCAAAAATTTCAAATTCACTTTTTCAAATTTTTCTGAAAAGCTATTTTATTATTAAAATTAACTTTAAAAAAAATTCAAGGTATTACATTCATGCTTATTGAACTTTACTAAATCAGATCTTAGATTTAATAGTAATGTATTTAAAATATTATTTTAATTACTTTAGTTACTTAACATACTAGTTTTAAAAATAGAAAAAAATCTAACGCTTAGCTTAATTATTGTACTTACTGTATGTGATAAGGCCTTGGTCACAACATTTGCAATCGTGGAAGAGGAATCCAAAGAGGCATGGGAGTTCTTCTTGTACAATTTTTGTCATTATGTTTGTCACCGATGGGCATCTACTTCATCTTTGATTGAGGAAAGGGTGTAATAAGGCTAATGAATAGTCCACGCCTCAAGTTGGAACCACCCTGTGCCATATATATCCATTACCAGAAGCACATCTTTAGCAATCTCAACTCAACGCATTGGAACATGGCAATGAAGAACATGATATATAGTGTTGGTATGAAAAATAGAATGTAACAATTTTTTTTTTGGTCTACTTTTACCTATGTTACTACTTATGTTTTAATTTTGCCATACAACTTACACATTTCAACAAATCTTGCGCTACATGGAGCTAACTAACCTTACCCAAGATAAGATGTAGTATCATTGGATTTGCCTAATTCCATTCAAGAAATGGACTTGTGCATATGATAAGGGCAGTTGCTGAGGACACATTACCAGAAACATTGCATAATGCATCAATAGTGCCTTTAGTGGAAGCCAAAGCTTGTCAATTACATTTCTAGTGAATGAAACGATATATTGCTCGACATAGTACTTTGACGACTAAAAGTGTTAGGCCAATGCGTAACTTAGGGCAAGCCAAATTTTTTGTACTACCTTGCAAGATGTGTAGGTGGCCAATCATAAGATAGCTATTTCTCATATTATGAAGATGTTTGACAAGAATGCCATGATGTTCAAGGTACACACATAGTTAGTTGTCATGTGTGAGTCATGAAAGTACACTTGGCCGAAAAGACATTTGATTGTGGTGAGTCTCAATTTCTAAAAATTTCATGTTCCTATATGATTGTAGTATGCAATTCAATATTGCATGACCACGTGTTCTACGTTGAAGATGTCTACAAGTTGGAGATTATTTATCAAAATATACAACACCTACTTTGCTTGCATTGGTTCAGTAGAGTATTAGGCCAATATTGTTGGCGGACTTGTCGAAAGTTTGTAAGAAGGATCATCTAATGCCACATCTCATATGCAATGAGATAGATTGGGTGGAGCTTTCTAGACACCCTTTGAAGTGTGGCTTTTACAAGCGAAGTGGCCATAACCATTGTTATTGCCTAATCCACAATCCCTCATAAGCTGACTAGTTTATGTGTACCTATCACAATAATTATATGCATTTGTTTATATGTATTTCTAATCAGTAGTATAATTTTATGCTACATTTGAATTGCACTATCATATTTTTTTAGATAAGTAATCCTGCCAAACATAAAGGATAGACATATATATAAACATAAAAATCATAACACAGATACATTACATAAGTTTTGAAAACAACAAATGAATAAGCACACAAACAAGACTCATAATCTAACTATTAATCAATCAAACTTAAACTCAAAAGTATAAGTGAGCTCAATGATAGCTTCTTTATATTCATCTCTTGTTGGGTCAAGTTCAACATTGGGTGATGGAACCCTTGCCATCTTAACACACTCTTGAATAACTTATTTCACATCAACCTCCATTTGCTTTGCTCCAGGCACTAGTTGGAAGGTGAAAAGATGTTGTGGGATCTTTCAAATGATACATGATCCAAACAACTTTAGGCATACATCAGAAAGGAAAAATCTCATACTTTCCCTCTTCAAAATCCTTTATCGCTCCTTCACACTCAACCTAAAAATCATACACACCAACATTTCTTCCAATGAGCACAATGTAAAACTTTTCTGATTGATTTCGATCCATTTGGAGGAGATGAGTAAAAAATGTGAAATGCTTTGTGTGGGTGATTGTGGTAATGGATGTCCATTAAATAGGCTTAGCCACATCAATTCTGTGAGCAAAAATTGTTAAAAAAAATGAAATTACTAATAGAATTGAAATACAATAATTAATTAATCTTGTCACTTTTTTCATCACACACGTCATCTAAAAACTAATTATCTCCTAATTTAATATAGATTCATCATCATTATCATATTATTAAAAAAATTAAGTGACTAAAAACAAACAATTAGTAGTGTTATAAAAAATTAAATTCTATTAACTTCATTTCCTTATATTACAAATTTACAACTATACACTAAGCCCAAATTAAAATCAGACTTTCTAATAAATGTGCAAATGAAATTAATTTTTGTTTTTTGTGCACTGCCCTTGTCATGTACAGAGGCATGGTTAATCCACACTAATGAGTGGTTAGGCATACTAAACACGGTCTCGTACA
The DNA here is from genome assembly GCA_026873985.1 of Saraca asoca. Taxonomy (NCBI): domain Eukaryota; kingdom Viridiplantae; phylum Streptophyta; class Magnoliopsida; order Fabales; family Fabaceae; genus Saraca; species Saraca asoca. Next base: position 7,531 of record JANHAO010012746.1, on the reverse strand, counting down.
TGGTGAAGTCAGTGCACAAACAACAAAAATTAATTTCTTTTGCCTATTTAACAAAAAGTCTTATTTTCATTTTTTAAGGGAAGCATTTTGCTCATTATAAAATACAACAAATGAAAAGGCCTATGTTAGTCTATAAAAAGTATGTCTACTCTTGTCCTTAAGGCTTTAACTTGGATTACTCTTTAAGGGGACTATCTAGTCACTCAAGCGGGCATCATGACATTATTCTAGGGGTCAAAGTGTGTATCTTGATGCCTCTCTTATAAACTCAAAGCTTTTTAATAAGGTTTAATGTGAATAAAAGAAGTAACCCATTTTCAAAATACATTATTCCATAATTTATTTGTTTTTGACTGTATTTATTGGCATTTATTCGTATTGGCTCATATTATATGAGTTACATCATTGTTGCCTATTCATGTGAATTGATTGTCTGTATGTTATGTTTACTTGTTTATGATTGCCTTAAATGTGCTATGTTTCTGGGTTTGATATGACATTTTGAAGTTTGGGTGAGGTGTTAATTGGTTGGTTGGCTTATTTCTCAAGTTGTAAATGATTAAGCTTCGCATATTTGGGTAATTGTGTTATCGGACTATAACACTTAGGCGTGCTCTAAGAGGCAAGATGGTAGACTATCACAAGCAACACCTAGTGAGGAGCAATGAGTAAGCATGAGGGGCTCTAGGGCCAAGGGAGGTATATCATACAAAGGGCAATTGCCAAGTAGGCAAGAGTAGTTATCTAAAATAACGACGACATTGCTTTGGTTCTTCAAGGAAGGCACTTGCCTTGGGTGGTTAGAAGGGAGTTGATTGGAATGAGTTGTTATTAAGAAGTATCTAATGAAAAATAGAAAATAAGTATCCAAATTCAATTCAAAATTTTTAAATTACAAGAACATAATTAAAAATTATGTAAAAATCTTTTGTTTATTAGGTGTGAATAAGAATTTTTGAAGTTTTTTTTGTATGAGTCTTTTTTTTTGTTAATTTCTTAAATGTCAACACAATTTTTAACGAGTTATTTTAATATATGAGTTCAAATTTTTTGTATGATAAAATGGTTTTTTTTTGTTATAGGCCATTTTTTATTCAATTTCTTTTAGTAAAATTAGCCACGACAAAATTATTGTTATTACGAAGAATTTTGCTTTCAAAGCCATTATTACCACTTGAAAATAGGGTAAAAAAGTGATTGAAGAGACTTTTAAAACACATAATTAGATTCTAAAAATGAAGCTAAGTGTTTATATAATAAAAGTAGGGACAAAGTTGGCATTTTGTTGTCAAAGTGCCTTTTGTAACTAACCATAAACAGAAGTTATCATGATTAGGAGACAGAAAATACTTAATTAAGGAAAAGTATAGTAAAATTTAAAATTTAAAAGAGATATGTGTAGATTTTAAAATTAAGAAGGAGGTCTATATATTTTCACAAAACTTAATGGAAGATCAAAGTATTTTACTCGAAAAAGTTCCACTAAAATTTTCGTCAATTTGCCACTGGAATTTCACTCCAAGAACTCTGGAATTTCACTCCAAGAACTCATTGTTTTCACTATTATTGCAAAGATTGGAGAGTTACAAGAGTTGGTGACTTCACCAGTAAAAAAGTTAAGCAATAATGTAGTTTGCATAGGAAGCTCAAACTTTCATGGATTGCATTAGGACTAACATTTGGATGACATGTTTAATCAAGTTAAAAGGTTAATGGATTAAGTGTTAGATTTTAAAGTTGAAAAAGATAACTTGATATTAAAATATAATTTAAAGGGATATAATATATTTTATCCTAAATTTACTAATGAGGTACTAAATGATTTGGAATTAATATAAAATTTTATAAATATAATTTTCAGAATATTTATTTATAAGGGTGACTAATAAGATTAAATTTAAAATAATTTTTTTTTTATAATTACATAACTTTTGATCGAATAAAATCCTCGTAACTATGTTGTTGAATTTATTAATGACATACTAAATGATTTGGAATTAATATAAAATTTTACAAATATAATTTTTAAAATATTTATTTGTAAATTCAACAAGGTAGTTCTGAGGATTTTATTCAATCAAAAGTTATGCAATTGTAAAAAAATATTTTAAATTGAATCTTATTAGTCACCCTCTTAATTTCATTATGATTATATTGTAAGGAGGGATCTTATTTCAATCAACCTTTCGAAACTACTTTAGTTAGTATAAGAAATATGTCATTAACACAGCTAGTTAATGTCATCTTTGTGAATGAATTTCAACCCACACGATTATTTAGTTTTCCGTATGAATTGGGAGGAAAAACAAAAGAAAAATTACAAGAGAAATTGGAGGGAAAGAAAATGATGAGTATGGATAGTCAAGAGATGTCTTCCCTTTCTTTTTATCTATATATTTAAAAAAATCTTACAAATAGAAGGATTACAAAAAAGTGAGTATGAGAAGATGTCAAAAATTTTGAAAGATAAATCATAAATATTCACTCTTTTTCTCCCAATCAAAATTCTTAAATAAAAAAATGATTATGGCACAAGTTTCTGTCTCCATCTCTTTTGTTCACTGTTGCTCAAACATAATATGACACTTGTCAATCAGTGCCTTTAGATACTCATATTATTTTACGTTATAAATATAATTTTTTTTCAAAATTTTATATAATTTTAGTTTCTGAAATTTGTAAATAGATAATAATTAAATAAAAGTGTATAAATTTTTGAAAAATGTTAAGTTTCTATGATAATTTAATGATTGTTTGAGGATAGGTTAACGGAACCCATATGATACAAAATTAAAAATTCATAAATTGATCGCATAAAGGCCGTGTACGAAACCCGTATATGTAACACGATTCCGACTGTAAATGCAAAGCCTGAGAAAGAAAACCAGATGTGAATTTAAATCCCACACAGCTGTCATTATATGACAACGGTGTGAAAAATCATATTAGCTATCCAAATTATTTGGCTCGATTCATTATTTGTGTTTGCTCTATCGATTTGTTTTAGTAAATGACAACATCCATCTTTCAACTTAGGCATTCAACTTCTGTAATATTACATGATTTTCAAATTGATTTTTGTAAGAATTATTGGTGATTAAACATGAATTATTATTGTTGTCTGTATGTTTAATGATATAGTGACATTTGATATTATCTTAGAAATTATTTTTTTTTTCAGTGTCTTGATTTTAAATCTAAATCCTTTTGCTTGTGTGCACTATCACCATAATAATAATAATAATAATAATAATAATAATAATAATAATAATAATAATAATAATAATAATAATAATAAAAGTATAAATTATTGTCAATAATAATTAGGAAAAAAATGTAAAGCACTTCATTCATTTTTTAGGTGGTTAAATTTTGACTCCTTTAACTTTAAAAATTTAGAAATCAAATTCTTAAATTACACAAAAATTAAAATTAACACTTATCACTTATTTAATTAATCATTTTATTAAATTATGTATTTTTTAATAAATTTTTTAAGAAAGAATCATAATATCATTGTGTGTAGATTTATCATATCATTTTTTATACATAATATTATAACTCATTTTCAAATATTTGATTAAAATTCTAATGTCTAATTTAATTTTTATTAATCATATGATAAAAAAATTGAAATAAAATAATATATAATAATATTATAATTTTTGTTTAAAAAATTCATGAAAAAAATCATATAATTAAATAAATTATAGGTGTTAATTCTAAATCTTATATAGTTTAAAAGTTTATTTTCTAAGTTTATAAAGTTTAAGGAAATAAAATCCAATTACTCCATTGAAGGGGCTATTTTGCATTTTCTCCTAAGTATTATTAACTATATATTTACAAATGTCATCGGGAAGAAAATAAATTACATGCCCGTAGTATACACGTACAAAATTTAATTGTTTTGAGATATAAATGGGACTCATCTCATCCATATACAATCTTGAAAATAAAAGCCCCTCAACCACACTTGGCCAAATATGCATTCCATCCTTGAAGTCGGTACTCACGGGCTGCCTCGGCCGGATTTGACGCCTTTAAGATGCCACGACCAACAATTATAATGTCACTACCCTTATCATAGACGACCTGAAATACCATTTGGCAAATTGTCAATAGCAGCAAAATATGAAAGATGTGGTTGTAAGGAGATGTAAAAGGAAAGTGCTACTCCCGTGACTGTTATTTACAAGCATTTTTACAACTGCATAATAAAATCCAAGTTAAATTTGAAAATAAGCAGGTTAATCTGTGTCGGATTGTGTCATTGGAATTGTAAAAATGGTTGTGAATGATGGCAGAGAGTAACAATACTGGAAGTGAAAACATTATAAATGATGTCATATGATATAAACAGCAGAAATTCTTTATCCTGTTATTTTAAGTCAACAACTACACCTTCTTGATCAGCAAATTTAAGTCCAAAGTCCTTTCAAAGGTCAAAACCGTAGTGCTCATAGAATTAAGACTAATGACACATTACATATATGTAGACCTTCTAAAATCTGTCTCCTGTTATGCGTGTGATAAAATGTAGCTTTAATTCAGAAACAACGTTACATTTCCCAGCAACTACTTCCATGTGGTATATCTATATATATAGGGTTTTTGATGTGTTTCATGAATCTTGGGCATGGGGGCCTAGAGAACAACTTTGCTAAGTTTCAAAGTTTTGAATGAAGCAAGGAAGGCAAAGTGTTAATGTATGCGGTACTGTCCTTAAGTGTATCCGGTTTGAATTTTGAAAGAAAAATGTCTTCCCTTAAATTTTGTGTCAGTTAGGGTTGTGATTATGGCATCTCATTGGTGTATGCAAACAGGTTCTACAGGTGTCTTCCTGAGAAATATAAGAGACTGGTAAGCTTTTGTTTTTTGTTTTCTCTCATTAGCCCCCTCCTCAGAAAATGCCATAGTTGCTAGGTTTTGACAAGGATCTTGTCCATTTAGAAGCGGCTTCTAAGGTATTCCTTTTGTCCGTAGAACTTTTTCTTCCCTCATTGATGATGACTACAGGCACACACGAGTGCCCACAGGTATGATGATGATGATACACGCTTTGTGTGTATCTTTTTTTGTTGACAAATAAGTGTTCCTAACATTATCCGACATGAAGATACACACACTAAGAGGGAGCTGTGCGGCAGCATGTAGAAACTTACAGAATAGGGAGTGTTATATTGCTGCCCTAAAGCATCACCACCAGTCACCATTTGAACTCCAGGGGTTGCGTGCATGAAAGTTGGATTTATGGGTGCGCCTGGCCATGATGCTGGATTAACTGAGATGAAGCCAATAACAAAATCAGAATGAGCCTCTGCAATTCTCACTGCAGCCGCTGTATAATCACCCTTAGCAAGGTTACCAGCTGAGCTCATTTCAGCAAGCAGCAGCAGACCCCTGCCACGAGGCAAACCCTGAGTATAGTTCGAGAAATGTTATAAGCTGTGACTTGAGATCTTGATAATTTTGGACAGTATAATGACTAGTATTACAGACCTTCAATTTCAGTCCATCAACAATTCCAGGTCCAGAAATAATGTGAGCATTTACTATATCAGCCCAATCCAATATGTGGAAGATCCCTCTTCAGATAAAAGAAAGAAAAAGATGTCACATTAAGGCTCAAAAAGATAAAAGAAAACATAAAAAGAATTCAAAAAGGATTCGAAACGTCTTACCCTTCATACTGCATAGTCACCGTATTACCAATGTCTGCAAATTTACGATCCTCAAAGATTAAGAAATTATGTTTTTCTGCAATCTTCAATAGAATGAGGCATATATTACACACTGTAAAACCAGGAACCTAAGCCATCCCTCAAAGTTATCACGCCTGATACTCATAAATAAGATCTCAACAAGAACGGTTTATTGATGTCCACATACCGAGCAAAGCTTAGGACAGAAATCAGGAGTGAAATCTGGCAAAATATCCACATGAGTTTTAAGCAAGCATATCTCAGGCCCAACCTGCCAAGAAAAGACAACCAAATTAGTGAAAAGAAAAATTATTCTGCAGTTCAAGACCTCTGATTACCCATTTGATGGGGAAAATAAAAAAAGAACAGGCATGACTCTTTCATTTTCAACCCTTTATTTGGTAAGGTAAGAGCCCTCTTAATTCACTTAATGTACACAAGAGACCAAACCAAATGCAGAGCCAATGGAATAATTAAAAGAAAAAAAAAATGAAGATGCAAGTCTCATGTGAACAAAATAGTAGTTGTCCTGCAAATGAATTTCCCATTACGTTAGATTGGTGAAGTTCTCCCCAAAAGAAAATACCAAGTTCTCACCTTCTCAGCAATTTCAAGCAGTTCAGCTGCAGTTTCAACATCAGCAGCCAAACACAGATTAGTCTCCTTCTCAACCATTATCTCAAACAACCTCCTTCCTGTGGGATTCTTGGACAACTTTGCCCTTTCCTCATATGACAGAGCCTTGATCCTGGGCTTCTCCACCTTTGCCGAAGCAGCAACCTTCCGATTTTCCTCTAAGAATTTCATAACGACCCCTTCCATCTCCTCCTCAAGCTTTCCTTTTTCCCTCAAAATTTTTACCAATTCAGTCAATTTAATAATTGCATGCAACTGGATCCCATTGTCCTCCAAATTCTGTCTACCACCTTGCTCTCTATCAATCAAAACAACAGCATCACTGACCTTCAAACCTGCAGCACGGAGTGGTGCAGCAGTTTCCAACACTGATGTCCCACTGGTAACTAGATCCTCAATGATTAAGCAACTTTGGCCAGGCTTGAAATCACCTTCTATGGCTTTGAAAGTACCATAGTCTTTTATTTCCTTGCGGCGCATGACCATAGGCATGTTATGAGTGACAGAGACACAAGTGGCAATGGGTAGAGCAGTGTATGGGACACCACAGACAAGGTCAAAGGAAGTGGAAGGGACAGAGGAAATTAAGGTTTGGGAGATTTGGCGGAGGAGGGCAGGATAGGAAACAATTGGACGGAGGTCTACATAGATCGGTGAGGGAATGCCAGATTTGAGCTTGAAATGGCCAAATTTAACTGCTGAAATCTCATGGAGTTGAAGAATCAGAGACTCCATGGACGGCAATGTTAACATTCTCTAAAGATAATATGTCTTCCTGAAGGAGTTTCAATGGCCGTTTGGGGCTTCAGACAACCTGTGCCATACAGTAAGCAACATCATATATGAAAGTTTTAAATAGAGATGTAAGTACGCACCAAGATATATAAGTACTAGTTCAGATAATTTAAGCACAAGAATGGTAACCACCAGCATATTCTTTATTATACTGATAATATTCTCAATTCATGGATGATGGACAATCGTTGCGACATTCACAAATCACTATAGGACGAGAGGCCAATGCATTGGTAAAACTGATTAAACTACAGAGTGATGAACAAGCACTATATGCCCTAAAGCAGAAGTTACAATAAAAGTCTCTAAACTAGAGGTGTCAAAATGGGTTGGGTTTAACGGGTTAGCCTGGGACTGGTATAATTTTGTCTGGCCTGGGATTGGGACTGGTACGG
>JANHAO010012745.1:0-16213 GCA_026873985.1 Saraca asoca | reverse complement strand
TGTTTTGGGGATTAATGAGGGAAACTAAGGGTTTGACTGCTGATTTAACGGAAGTAAACAACATTTGCTGTGTTCGGAGTTATGTGTACGGTACAGGGGAGGGTCAGGCATATTTTAAGTGGAGGCCCGTTATAATATCGATGTCCAGGGGAGGCCACGTAATTGAAGCAAAGTTTAAGGGAAAGTATTTTACTTAAATGATATTTTCAATATCCGAAGGCTGAGTAACCACTTCATGGGAGGTGGTTCGAAGCTGAGTGATTCTGTTTGCTATTCTTCTTGGACGTACCACTGCATGGAACTATATTGAACATCTGTCTCCTGAACCAGCTATAGCTGCCGAGCCTTTTGAGCCTAAGCCTATAACACTTCCTCACTATGTCTCCAGTGATCTAGTTGACACCCAATTTCCTTCTCAAGTGTAGACAAATCTTGACCCCTTCGAATAGTTTCCTGAACACTAAGTAATTCTCTTTCCAAAGTGCTAATATGATTTGCCAAATTGCCAATCGTATGCCAGTTCCACCTGTTCAAAAGAGTCAATGTCATCTTGCTTTTGCTAACCAACTGATAAGCCCAAGAACCATTAACCTGAAGATTCCAACACTTTCCAACAATATCCCTGCACTGACGTTGAAGCACATCCACATAGCCTCAAAATGATTCGGCCTTTTCCTATAAGGCCACTTTAGCTCTGAAGAAAGAATTAAACAGGCATGGTCAGATGCTGAAATGGATAGAACCTGAAGATTTGTGTGAGGAAAAGTTTCCAACCACAAGTTGGTCGCAAAAGCACGATCCAAACGCTCCCAGACTGCCTGAATGTCAATTTTATTATTGGTCTATGTGAACCAATTTCCATTTTGAGGTACATAAATAAGCCCTGCATATCGTAAGACGCCCCCAAAATCTACACTAGCAGTCAATGCTGATGAAGAACCTAGCTTATCCTCACTTGATTGAAATCACCAATGCAGATCCACGGTGATTCAATATGACTACAGAGGTTACCCAACATCCGCTAAAACGAACTTCTCTATTCAACATAAGGGGCACCATAAATACAGGGCAAAAAATCAGTTCCATTTAAACCAGAAGAAGTAGTACTAAAGAATATGACTGAATTTGTAAAGAGACACATCATTCCAAACTAGCGCCAATCCTCCTTTTTGCCCTTCAGCTCCAACTCCAAAGAAATTTTTAAAACCCCAGCTCCCAAATTTCTGTTTCGTACTAGCCTCTGAAGCCAAAGTTTCTTGAGGAAATATACAATCTGGGTTAAATTGGCGCATAAGCTGCTTTAGAATGTTGGATTGTTGAGGCGCAGCCCAGACCTCGACAATTCCAGCTTAAGTTCGTGAATTCACCAGATGAGCAATGAGACAATGACTCCAAAAGTTACGACTTTGTTGAATCAAGTGTGGTGGAATCTGGACTATAGGACCTCTACCAATGTGTGGGGCTGCATGGAAATAAGGATCAGCTCCCAAATCCACATCTTCAGCAGGCCAATCTTCATCCATTCCTTCGTAGGAGCTACTATCAGCCCATCCATATTCACGGGGATTATCCACAGGATCCGCCATATGTGATGTTTACAGAAGCTTCGTAAAGCACAAGAGACAATAACTTAAGCAGTAAAAGTACACATGCAAAGTGAACAAAGATAAAAAATAAATGGACGAGTGTTTATTCTATCTAGAGACTGATTCCAGCACACTCATAAAAAACACAACTTAAGAACGAAAAGAGGAAAAAGGAATGCCTTGACAGAGAATAAAGTTCTGGAACACCAGATGACCAAACCCAGTTGGGTTTCAACTTATTCTTAACGACACATTTCTTCAATTAATCCAATAAAAATAATAAAATGTTACTTTGGTTCTAAATAACCCAATAACCTCCCTCTAATATTCATCAATTGCTAATTATTGTTAGACTTTGAGATTTTTCTTTGATACTTAAAAATCAGCTCCTACGTTTTGTTGAGTCAACTAAGTTTAGTTTTTTTTGCTAGTTGATTTGTAATGTGATAGAAAAAAGGCTTGTCATTGTTAATGTACTAGGTAGAAAAGTTGTTCAAATTGTCATACTTTTGATATGACTTAAGTATGGGCTGCTTAGCTAACTATGTACCAGTATTTTTGTATCTATGCATGGCAGAAATTGAATGAAAATAAAGTTGCTTTTCTGCTAAAACTTCTCTACATTTTTTACCCTACATTTCTTATGTTTCTTTTTGATTTTACAACATGGTATCAAGAGTTTAAGTAATCTTTTAGGATTGTGAGTTGAGAGAAGACCAAAAGGGCTTCCCCTCCGTTAAAAACCTTAAAAACAAGAGTGTTTGTTTATGACTTCCAGCAGCTACATTGCATTTGCACCTCTAGAATTTATAGACAAGAACAATGCGATTTGGGATGGAAAAATGAAGACCTACTTGAAAGCTTATAACCTTTGGGAGGTTGTGGAGATTGGTAAGGAACCAAATCTTTTGTCAGCAAATCCTACTCTAACTCAAATTAAACATCATAGTGAAGAAAGTACAAAGAAATATAAAGCTTTATTTGCCATTTAGTTTTGTATTCAAGATGAAATTTATATAAGGGTCATGAATTGTGACTCTCCAAAGGAAACATGGGATATCTTAAAGGAAGAGTTTTAGGGAAATAAGAGGACCAAGCAAATACAAGTGTTTAATCTGATAAGAGAGTTTGAAATGCTCAAGATGAAAGACTCTTAAACTGTTAAAGAGTACATTGATAGGTTGATAAGAGTTGTAAACTAGATTAGAATGCTTGATGAAGAGCTACCAGAGAGGAGATTAGTAGAGAAGGTGCCAGTTAGTGTTTCTAAGAAGTTTGAAGCCCCAATCTCTTCTTTAGAAGACTTTAAAGACCTATCTAGGTTGACCATGACAGAACTTGTCAATGCTCTTAAAGCTCAAGAGCATAGAAGAGTAATGAGGATGGAGGAGGCAGTAGCAGAAGAAGCTTTTTGTGACAAGGTGCAAGAGAAGCAAACAAACAATGTTTGGAACAAGAAATCTGGAGAGAAAAAGGGGAAAGAGAAGAAAGAAGATGAAAGCAGCAAAGGTAGAGGCAAAACGGGTAATATTCTCCATGCCCTTATTGCAAGAAAAGAAGTCACATTAAAAATTTTTGGTAGTGGAGGCCAAATATAAAATGTAGATCTTGTAATCAACTTGGTCATGTTGAAAAGGTCTACAAGAACAAAGGAGAATAACAAGCTCATGTTATTGATGATTAGGAACAAGATGATGAAAAGCTCTTTGCAACAATATGTTATACTGCAAACAATAACAAAGGAACATGGTTGATGGATAGTGGTTGCACAAATCATTTGTGCTTTGATTCAACCATTCTAAAATACCTTGATTTGTCCTATTTCTCCAAAGTCAAGATTGGAAATGGTGAGTGTCTAGACATCAAGGTAAAGGGCATAGCAGTTATCGAGACACCTTCCAGTACGAAGTTTATCCCATATGTACATACTTAGTATTGATCAAAATCTGCTGAGTGTTCCTTAAATGCTTGAAAAGAATTATGTTTTGCACTTTAAAAACAACTCTTGCATAATGTTTGATCTATTTGGGAATGAATTGATGACTGTGAAAATAAAAGATAAAAGCTTTCCAATAAATTGGAAGCAAACTAAGATGCATGCTTACCCAAGCACTACTAGTGAATTTGTCTTATGGCACAAAAGGCTAGTCATGCTAATTTCTCAAATCTGAAACAACTGTTTAAGAAAAAACTAGTTCATGATCTACGAGCTGTCAAAGAAAAATGTGATGTGTGTGACGTGTGCCAAATGAGCAAGCAAACAAAACTACCATTTAGGGAAGGTACTTGGAGAGCTTTAGAAAAGCTTCAACTCATACATTCTGGTATTTATGGCCCAATGAGCACTCCTTCTTTAAGTGGTAGCAATCTTTTGGTGTTGTTTATTAATGATTTTATTAGAATATGTTGGATAAGATTCTTGAAGCATAAATTTGAGGCACTGGTTGAATTTTAAAAATTTAAAGCTATAGTAAGAAGCAATTTGGTTATCAAGTTAATGCTATTAGATCTGATAAGGGGGTTGAATATGTTTCAAAGGAATTTAATGACTTCTTAAAGAAGGAAGGTATACAACATCAATTGATTATTCTTTACACTTCTTAACAAAATAGAGTGAGTGAAAGGAAAAATAGGCCTGTGATGGAAATGACTAGATGTTTGCTGTTTGAAAAAGGAACTCCTAAACAATTCTAGGTTGAAGCAGTAAATATTGCAGTTTACTAGCTAAATTTGCTGCCCACAAAAGCACTAGAGGGAAAAACTCCTTCTAAGGCCTGGTTTGGAGTTAAACCTCCAGCAAATCATCTACAGGTATTTGGTAGTTTGTGCTACACTCTTATTCCAAAACCAAAAAGGAGCAAGGTAGATCAAAAATCTAATAAAGGCATTTTCTTGGGATATGGCAACAACACAAAAGGCTATAGAATCTATAGCTTGAATTAAAAAAAAAATTGTTGTAAGAAGAAATGTGAAATTTGATGAAGTAGCAAAATGAAATTAGGAAAGAAATGAAATTGAAAACTCTAATAAATCAATTTCTTGTGACAACTTGGTTAATGATCAGGTTGAAATTGAAGAACATTATGATAGTAGTGATGATTTTCCAATCAGAGGAACCAGAACACTAGATGATGTATATGAAAGATACAATGTAGTTTCACTAGTATCTTCCAACTATGGGGAAGTTGTAAGTAAGACTGGTTGGTTGGATACAATGCATAAGGAGATAGCTATGATAGAAAAAAATGACACTTGAAAACTTATTGATAGGCCTCCAAACCAAAAGGTTCTTGATGTCAAGTGGGTTTATAGAGCCAAGCTAAATCCATATGGGTCTATAAACAAGCTTAAGCTAGATTAGTGGTCAAGGGTTTTCTATAACAACAAGGTATGGATTTCTTTGACACATTTGCCCTAGCTGCAAGACACGACATGATAAGATTCTTTGTAGCTCTTAAAGCAAAGTTAGGTTGGAAAATTTTTCATCTAGATGTTAAGTCAGCCTTTCTAAATGGGCTATTAGAGGAAGACCTATTTGTTAAACAACCTGAGATGTTCTATGTTTTAGGAAGTGAAGATAAAGTTTATAAGCTCAATAAAGCCCTTTATGGCCTAAAACATGCACTAAGGGCTTGGTATAGCAAAATTGATACATACTTGCTCTATTAAGGCTTTGCTAGAAGTGAAAATGAAGCTACCATTGAAGTCTAAATCTCAAACAAAACTTCTTGTCTCATTGTATGCAAATGATCTCTTGGTTATAAAAGGAGATGTTGAATTTGTCAAGCAATTCAAGTTAAACATGATGAAAGAATTTGAAATGTCAGATTTGGTACAGATAAAGTATCTTTTTGGAATAGAGATTTACCAATGTACTAAATGTATCTTCATTTTTCAAGAAAAATATGCTAAAGAGATTTTAAAGAAGTTTCAAATAAAAAGATCAAAACGAGTCCCTTCTCTTTTGCTTGTAAACCAGAATCTTTCCAAAAATGACTATGAACATGGAGCTGATGCTTTTGTTACAGAAGCATAATTGGAAGCTTATTATACTTGTCAACCACTAGACTATATTTAATGTTCTTTGCAAGTTTACTTTCAAGGTTTATGCACTCTTTAAGTTAAATTCATCTTGATGATACCAAGAAAGTTCTCAACTATATTAGAGAGACATCTGAATATGGCTTCTGGTATTTAAAAGCTGAAAGTAATGAATTGGAGGGCTATGTAGATAGTGATTAAGCTGGAAGTGTTGATGACTCTAAAGCACTTCTGGTTATTGTTTTTCTTTTAGCAGTGGTGTTTTTTCTTAGAATTCAAAGAAGCAAGAAGTAATTGCTTAGTCTTTTGTAGAAGCAAAATATATTTCTACTACTAATGCTACTAATCAAGCCATTTAGCTTAGAAAAATCGAAGCAAATTTCAGGTATTTGCAGGAAAAAGCTATTATCATTTGGATAGATAATAAGTTAGCCACCCAGTGCAACATAGAAGAACAAATATATAAACGTGAAGTTTCATGGAATTCGTGAGGCTGGAAAAAAATGAAGAAATCAAGTTGATGCATTACTGTTTTGAGAATCAGATTGCTGATATAATGACTAAGATTCTTCCCAAAGTTCAGTTTGAATTTCTTAAAGTAAAGTTTAGAATCTAAAAAAAAAAAAAAAAAATCTTAATGAAGAGTGTTAAATTTTGAGATTTTCTATTGATACCTAAAGATCAACTTCTATATTTTGTTGAGTCAATTAAGTTTAATTTCTTTTGCTAGTTAAATTGTAATGTAAGAGAAAAAGCCTTATCGCTATTGATATATTAGATAGAAAAGTTGTTCAGATCATTCTTGGTATGACTTGTGTATGGGTTGGTTAACTAACTATGTACGAGTATTTTTATATATACGTTGAAGAAGAACAGAGCTACTTTTCTGCTAAAACTTCTTTTAAATTTTTGCCTTACATTTTTTGTGTTTCTTTTTGATTTTATGACAATTATAATACGTTGGTTTATGATAAAGATGACGATATGTGATATAAGTGAGATAATGTATCAAAGTTCCGAAGACATGCATTATTCTAATAAAATATTGTATCCTTCTAGCAAAACAGAATCACATATTTATGAAAGTTGAGTTTAAATTGCAAATGTTATATAATTACCCAAACAGAACCTTCTTGTCGAATTTTTCACGGAAAAATATAGTTTGTCCATCGACATTATAATTAAAGTTTACTTTGACATTATGTAATTTAAAATATCAAAATTTAATTATTTGTAATTTCCTCCGTAAATTTATTATTCATCTAAAATAATCTTTTATCAAAAATCAAATAGAATTTATATATTTTTGTCATATAATCTATTTTATCCATTAAAATTATAAAATCAAATTAAATAAATAAAATTATGTTAAGCATCACTTATGGATAAATGAAGTGAGGTTTCAGAATTTTAAAAATATATTATCAAATATATCATTTATATAATTTTAATTATTTTATTTTGTGATTTTAATAAAAAATAAAGATGAACACATGATAAAAATATATAAATTCTATCTATTTTTTATATAAAAAAAGTTAAAATAATAAAGTGTTAACAAATGATATATGAGACAATTTTACAATTTAAATCACAAGTGGCAAAATAAATCCAAGCTATGCAATAGATGGATAAAGTATAATTTTTTTTAATCTGTCGAAACATATTTTTAGGTGAAATCGCTCGTAAGGCAACGGCTTATGTGATTCTATCAATTCATATTACCTATCTATTATATTTTCCTGACAGCTTGATCACGAAAACGAACTCTGTATTTAGGATATTTGATTTAAAATTGAGTGCGTTCAACTGGAAGAATTATTTTATCGGAACATGGTATCCCACGAGTGGAAAACTTGAAGAGACCTTAATTTGTCCGAACTGATCCAAACACGGAACCTCTCTCTGTGCAACGCCATCTTAGCCATCCGCCGAAGAGAGAGACCAAAACCTCCATGAAAACCGCTATTTGCATTTATCTGAACCCACCAAAAAATCGCTCTCTCTAATCCCACTCTCTCAATTCCGATTCGCAATTTTCGCTCTGATGGCTGCTACTCCCACGATTTCTTCTATTCTACCCACAATTTCTCATCATATTACCGAATCCAGCTCTTCAAAGCCCTACCAGCTGCCTTGTGCGCTCAGTCTGAAGACTCTGAACTCTCTGTTCGGAACCAAATTTACAATCCAAAGCTCTAATTCATGTCGTTTCCTCCCCCACAAGTATTGCTGTGCGGCATCTGCGACCGTGTCGTTTAGTCTCCCGTCAACGTAGGTGTCTCCTTTCTAGGAAATCCTTTGTGGGTTTTAGTTTCTGGGTCAGCTGAAAATTCTCAATTTTTATTTTTATTTTTGGTTTTTGCAGGAAACCTCCGACGCCTACTCCTGAGAAACTCCCAAAGTGAGTCATTCTTCTTTTTGTTTGTCGGCGAAAATTTTTTATTTTTTATTTGAAGGGTGCTTGATTGAACGGCATTTAGATGGTCGGCGAGGGCGATAAAGGCGTTTGCAATGGCGGAATTGGAGGCTAGGAAACTTAAGTATCCCAATACTGGGACGGAGGCACTTCTCATGGGTATTTTAGTTGAAGGTTAGCTATAATGGACGATATAAGTTGCAGAAATTGCTTGCTTGATGCCATTTTTGCAATGAACTGAATGCATTTATTTTCGTTTGTTTATTTTCATGACAGGATTACTGAGTAAGTTAATTTCAATGTGCACATATCAAAATATATTTTTCCGGTTAAGATAAGAGAGGCTGTAAAAAGATTACTACTTTCGTAGTATATCTGTGTTCTAATATGAGAGTGATCAAATTTGGTTTATTATCTTTCTTAATGTTATGGTTTAAGGTGAATCAAGAGTTTGGGCATGATTCTGGTCAGTCAATTGCATTTGTTGTGTCATGTTGAGAACTATAGTCAGAGTAACTGGTAAAAACTTTCTATATATTGGCAATGGAGCTAGAGTATATACTATCATTCTTCTAGTGTTGTGCTTTCTTGATTCAATTATATCTGCAAAATTCTGCATTTTTGGAGAAATTATTGGAGGGACTTAGATCCACCGAGTCAGATTATGAACCACTCAATAAAAAGAAGACAATTTGGTGTAACTATGATTTCATGGATCATAATCTCAGAATTAGTGAGTTATACCTGAGTTGTCAATCCATAATCCGACTTGGTGGACCAAGTGTGCAAGAAATTTTCAGGTTTCTTATCTCCAAAAATATTCACATTATGAAGTTAAATAGCACAAATTGATATCTTATGTTTCCTGCTACACCGTTATATATAATATATATATTCCTGGAGCATGCTGCATGCCCCTAGTTTGTGTTGCTTAATAAATTTTCAAATTTTCCTTCTAGGAACAAGTAAAGCGGCTAAGTTCTTGAGAGCTAATGGAATCACTCTTTTTAAAGTGCGAGAAGAAACAGTAGAGCTTCTAGGGAAATCTGACTTGTATTTCTTCAGTCCTGAGCATCCTCCTCTGACAGAACAAGCTCAGAAGGCCCTTGATTGGGCTGTTGATGAGAAGTTGAAGTCAGGTATGGATGGTTTTCATCATCAGTGTGTTATGTTGCCAAATGACTCTTCAAGTTGTCAAATGGATTGATTTCTTAAGTTTGAAAGGTTCATAATTCATAATATATTCTTCTTGTGTTTGTAATGAGAGATTAATAGGATAATGTTAAGCAGTCTCATTTTGAATTCAGAAACGAAACCGTCTGTCGAAAATCTGATATACTTGAGTTATTTGATGCATCCAATGAAATCTATTTAAGAATTTTACAGGTCAAGATATGGTCCTGCATCTCTTATGTCTGAAAGAAGCTCTAGTGTGAACACTCCATTTCTTTTCGGAGAGTGGTAACCTGAAACCTCTCATCGAATGCATTTTACTTTAGTGAGGTTGCAGCTTCTAGATTTCGCCAGGTCCCTAGTTAGTGAAATTCCACCTGACCTAAGCCATGGGTTGAGACAAAGTTAACTGCTGCTCTATTAAAAGTCCACACTTATATGCACAAAGCCAATGCCTGATGCATTATTTTACCTGAACTTGTGCAACACTTTGGTCTTTGTCTTCTTTCACAGGGGCCAGCTTACTTCATCTTTTCATGTCTCTGTTTGAAAGTTGCTATTTACACACATAACTCCTTGACTTCCCTTAAATTTGCCCACAACACAAGCTGAGTTAAATTGACTCCATTTGCCTAATACAGATTGGGTTAGTTTGACTTAGACTGTGTGGGGTGTGCTGGTGTGAGTAGTATTGTTAAATGACAATTTGTACAAGTAGCACCATTCTCTTAGTTTAAACCTTTGCATATACTAAATGCATTTCATGAAATGCAGGTGAAGATGGGGAAATAACTGTGAGTCATCTGCTTCTAGGTATTTGGTCACAAGAAGAATCAGCAGGTTACAGGATCATGGCTGATTTAGGTTTCAATGATGAGAAAGCCAAAGAAGTAGCTAAATTAGTAAGTCCCAATTCCCAAGTTCTGTTGTTTTGTTTTGAAACACCATTACTCTTTTATGTTGATGAAAGCTGGTTTCTTGCTTTATGCAGATGAATGGAGATGTTGATTTGAGCTTTAAGCAAGCTTAAAATATTTATTTGTATAGCATTCAATCAATGGCATTTTCATCTTTTGTGTTTCAACTTCCATTAGAGCAAATTGACTAGACTCCTTGCTGGTGCAAGTTTTTGAGCAAGAAAATGCCTGTATTAATGTTTTCTAGACTTTTCAAGCCAAATGCTGTTTTACACTAGTTGAAGATGAATAGATGATGGGGTTCTCATTCTTTATTATGCAATTTTTTATTTTTGAACTTGAATGCTCTCCTTTAAAACTTTATCCCATGTTTTCTTTTGGAGAAAGGGAGAAATGTGATTTATTAAAAATCAAACACCTGACTTTATAGCATCGTTTTTAGACAAAATTTAATACTACTTAGAACTACTTGTTTTGTGATTTTCTCTCATTTTTATTTCAGTTGTATGTGCGCATTTTTCATGCCACTTGAAGGCATGGATGGATAGAGTGTTCGCAGTATAGGTCAAAATTGAATTAATTAAAAATATATTGTTAAAAATAGTTAAATTATTTTTAAAAATAATAAAAAAAACTAGAACCAAAATAATTTTTTAATGAAAATAAGTTGTCTATGACTAAAAATTGGTATAGCATATGACGATATGATAAAAGAGTAAGTAAAAATTTATGAATGGTATAAACGCATTTTCAAAAGGTACAAAGTATGGTAACGTCTTTTGGGGGTCCTTTATTTTGGGAGCCACCTGTATCCGGAGTACCAGTTTTTTGGTGATACCCTGACCTTTCCAATGTACGTATACATATTCTATCATAAGCAAAAGAAATCTTTATGGTATTGTACAAAATTACATCACAAATTCTACTTTTGTTAAAAATTGAAGGCTTTTAGAAGAAAATAAAGGGTCAAAGAAAACTCAAAACTACATTTACTTTACATGAGTGATATAAAGAATGACGCAACACATGCAATATTTTGAGTTTAAATCGAGGACATTGAAATAGAAAAGTCTAAAAGACAACATCAAATACTATTGCATTACTAAAAACCATGGCATCTACTTATCTAGTTTATACAATGTGAATGCCTACACAGAAAGCTCAAGGTGTGAAGGCATGAATGCCTACATCATAAAATGAAAATTTAGAAAATGGTCTAAATCTTTCTGATTTAAGGCAAGATATTAATGTTATATGATTAAACTCAAAATAAACTTGTCTAAGCTGCAGTCGATTAACCTTGTATTCCAGTTGAATGACCATGAGCTTGAGCAGCCAGACTATAGCATCACAGAAAATCCCAACCTGCTAGGTGAGGCCAAGAGGTCAAAGCCACAGTCAACGATTAGGAACTTCGAGTCAGTTGACCAAGGTCACAAACTTGACTATTAGGCATACCCAAGATGAATTAGCTTTCCAACAACTCCCACGACGATTGGTGTACTCAATAACATGCACAAATGACATGATTACATCATTAACCTTTAGACGAGAATCTTGGTCAAGCTATCAGCATGCCAAAAACATATGGTTGCTCCCCATTTGTCTAGCAGCATGCCAATTGGCATGATAATCACCTATATAAACACCAAGGTATTCCCTTTTTAAATCATTTTCACTATTGTTATTAAAATTTTGCTTGAAAGGTAACTTGAGCATCGGAGTGTACTAGGCAAACCACTTTCGTTGTATATGGATGACCGTATTATTTCTATAGATCATCGCTTCATTGATTTTCATCCTTTTGGCTGATCCTCTCCTAAAGAAAAGTTTCATTTGGTGATGTTTATGACTTTCCCAGCTACCTGAATGTTGTGACATTCCTATTCTCATTCTACTCATACTCGATTTATGGAAGAACGTCGTCACCGTAAGGGGGCTTGAGATGAGCCTCATCGAAACCAAATGGTGGAAGAAGCTCATAGAATTACTGTTGAGCTTGAGCATGATGCATTGCCTAAGCAGGTTTGCTAGCTATAAAGGCAGTTGGAAACTCTCCATCATGCGCAGGTTCAACCTGCTATCTCTCTACCACTACGTTGTCCATTGAGCCATGTCCTTGTCAAGGTAAACCTAGTCTCTACCCTTTTCCTTTATCCTCAACTCATTCTACCTCACAACCCACTTGCATCGAAAAACCACCACCAAATACTTATCCAACCTAAGAAGATCCTAAACCCCATCATGTTTCCTTTAATGAACAACTTTGCCAATCTGATACCAAACCATCAGCATTTCCAAACACAAATCCTGCCAAACCAAACCTAACCACCCAGCCCCTACCAATTGTCACTATGGCTCCACAACGCATAACCAATTTCTACTAACATTTGCAGAATCATATGAACTGTATGCATAAACCATATGAACCACTGAACCTATTATTGACCTTACCCAACGTTCCAAATAGCTCTTATCTTACCATGAAAATAGCCACCCTTTCTCGATGGTGGTAATGGCCACTTTGCTACCTAGCCACTTTGATCCATTAACTCATATTGACCCCTACAACGAAACGTCAAACCTTTAAGAGCATTTGGAGGCGTTCATGGCACCTATACTATTGTCAAAGTCCCATATATCATCATGTGTCATGCTTTTTCTACTACCTTGAAGAAAGATTGTTTACGTTGGTTCACGGCCTTGTAAATGCAGTCGGTCGATAGCTTTTAATAATTGGTCAGAGCATTTTTTAACCACTTTGCAACCAGCAAAGCATCCAAAAAGACATTAATGACCTTGGAGAAAGTGTGGCCTTGGAAATTAAGGACCTTAATGAAGGTGTGGCAGTGCCTCAGATTAGTTCTGGCCTCTGATCGGGACACTTCTCCCTGCCTTTGGCTAAATGGCCCTGCACTAGCCTTTTCAAAGCTATTAGCCTGATAAAAAAAACAGATAAATGTCGATGAAGTGGAACTCACTTGAAGGTAGGTTGAAAGAACTTAAGTGGATGGCATCCAGCTTACAAATAGAAGGGCTAAGCAAGAAAGAGCAACACCTTTAAGCTATTTAATAACTACGATCTGTTGAAAGTGTGAATCAGCCATATGGTTTAGAATGTGAAGGCAACTGACTTGATAAAGTTCCCCCTAAACCAAATGAAGTTTCCTCTTGCGGATAAGTCAAAATTTTATAAGTTTCATCATGAATATAGTCATCAAATTGATGATTGTGTGACATTAAATGACGAAATAGAGGCATTGATAAGAAGGGGCACCTCTCCAAGTACAAGAAATTTTGAGGGGAGGGTGATGATAGAGTGAAGGATAATGTGAAGGAATGAAAACATTTGTCCTGATCCATTTAGACAAAAGGAAAGCAAATGAAGGACGAGTCTCCAATTCTAGGAAAAGTAAAGACTATTGTAAGAAGTTTTGCCAAAGGAAGAACCTTCAAGAATGCCAGAAAGAGACATCTCTGGATAGTAATGATCGTGGAAGAAAAAAAGAGAAAAAAACAGTATGAGTCTATTTATTTCACAGAGAAAAATTTCAAAAACATTCAACACGTTGATCCAATGGTAATCTCAGCATTGGTCCACAACTTCATATTCAAAAGGATGCTAGTTGATCAGGGAAATTTTGTTGACATTTTGTATTTACATGCCACTAACACTCTTAATATCCTAAAGAGTATGCATAAACCTTATATAGTTATTTTGATTGGTTTTACATGGGGCAAGTCTTGGTGGAAGGGATAATGACCTAGAGGATAGCTTTAGGTACTTGGCCATTGACAAAAAATCTTGATGTCAACTTCTTGGTTATGGCTACCCTGAATAGCACCTACAATACAATCTTAGGTTGACCATCCTTAAACCAAGCATGAGCCATAGTTTCTACCTCACACTTATTGATGAAATTTCCTATAGCAGAAAGGATAGGGAAAGTCTGAGCTGATCAGTAGGTGGCCCATATATTTTACATGGCTAGCCTCACCAGGAGCAAAAAAAGCACAAGTGGAATGAAACAAGTGGTCATCGTCCCCCTTAATAATGAGTGCCAAATGGTGGACTCGAACCTTTTAGATGTAGGCAGGACAATTTGCGTTGACTAGAGCCAAGGTCAGATTTGGAGAAAGTACATGTCTTTAGTAAGAATGATGAAAGAATGATAAAAATCAGGGTAGACCTCACAGAGAAGGATAAGGCTCAACTGATTAGGTTATTGAAAGGGTACATCAAAGTTTTTTCTTGAACACCTACGGATATGTTGGGGATTGACCCAAGGGTAACTTGCCACAAGCTATTAATAGACCCCTGATACAAGGCTTGTATAATAGAAGAACAAGAACCATGGTGTTAAATGGTAGAAGGTAATAAAGGAGGAAATAGAAAAATGGTTGAATGCAGGTTTCATAATAGAGGTCCCACACATAATTTGATTACTAAACATCGTCTTTATCAAAAAGGCCTATTTTCTTCATCAAAAAGGCCAACGGAGGATAGAGAATGGGTTTTGATTTCTTGGACCTTAACAAAGCACATCCAAAAGATTCATATCTACTTCAAAACATTGACCAATTAGTTAACAATGCTTTGGGTTTCAAAATCCTAAGCCCTAGGAACAAGTTTACAGGGTATAATCAGCTTAGGATGCACCCTAAAGATGAGGATAAAACAACATTAATAACCAATCAAGGAGTATATTGTTGCAATGTAATGTCATTCAGTCCCAAGAACGCAAGGGAGCATTGGATGGACTTAAAAAAGATTCGATGTCTTTAAAAAATATTTAAAAAATACTTGATGAAGTTGAATCCAAAGAAATGCATATTCAGAGTTAATGCAAGAAAATTTTTAGGCTTCATGTTGGTGGAGTGGGGGATATAGGTAAACCCCTCCAAGTGCTAAACAATCATTGACATGAAAAACCTATTAGCCATAAAGGAGGTTTAAACATTGAATGATAGAATTGTCAGCCTCATACGTTTCATTTTTAGGTCAGTTGATAAACATGCTCCTTTCTTTAAATTATTTTAAAATGTTAAAAAATTTAAGTGGACTAACAAATGTGAAAAAATTTTCAAAGAGTTAAAAGAGTACTTAGCCACTTCATCCATACTTTTTTGACTGAAGCCTGATGAAACCTTGTATTTGTACCTAGCAACAACCTCAAAGGTATTAAGCTTAGTTCTTATCCAAGAACTTGAGGGAGAACAGAAACCAATTTATTTCACAAATTGAAAATTGCATGAGGTAGACATGAGGCATTAGAAGATGGAGAAGTTGGCCTTTGCTTTACTAATAGCATCTAGGAAACTAAAGCCATACTTTCAAAGCCATCAAGTTGTCATCCAAACTGATGCCCTAATAAGGCAAGTGTTGTATAAAGTCAATCCCGTCGATTGATTAGTTGTATAGGTATTAGAACTTTTTGAATACAGGCTCATGAATAAGGCAAAGAAAGTAGTAAAAACATAAGCATTGACAAAAATTTGTATTCAAAATGGCAAAGGCAAAGGATACCAAGTTAAAGGACCATGAATGGACTTTGTATGTTGACAGTTCATCAAATGGAAAAGGCAATTGGGTAGGCATAATCATAGAAGCACCTAGCAATTTATGTCATGCCCCAATCCTTGGCACGTGACAGGCGTAGAAGGTCACCCTCAAGAAACCCTTTTCCATCAGGAAACCCCCTACAAGCCTTACCATATGACACTGACATAACACTAATGCACAAATTTTCCATTATTCAATCAATGTAAATTTATTATCCCTACCAAAAAATTCGGCAGAACTTCCTCTTTTTCCTAGACATCTAGCCACATGGCCCACATAACAATCATCAAGGGCTACATGCCCATCAAACCTGTATAACAATAATAAAACTTAACAGTGGCCCAGGCTATATACATCACATTCTACTAGGCATCCAATCAACATGTACAACATGGGCATATGCATTCCTATCCAACTGCCATATCATAACACCATTTTATACCTGTCAATCTCCGCTGAAGAGTCCATTGGGATGGAGGGAAAACTTGGAGGCTCATCTAACACTGAAAAACAT
>JANHAO010012744.1:0-16212 GCA_026873985.1 Saraca asoca | reverse complement strand
ACCTTATCTCTCCATTACATATACACAAGTGCACTCATGGGTTCCCAATGAATTATCCAGTGAATCCAGTATCTCAAATTAATTAATTTAACATGTCAGGTAGCATAAATCTCAGAATAATAACATTTTGATATCATAGTATATAAAAGTCCTTGTCCGAGTAAGCAATATTTATCAAACATACATTAACATACTAAAACATTTTCATATTCATTTATCACGTGGAAAAATATAGAATTTTCAATTCCAGTAATATAGGACAGGATGAAAATGCATAATTTTTATCACAACAAATTATTTCATAAACACTAAGAATATGTAAATATACTTTTGAAACCACTTTAATATATATATATATAAGGAAATTTCATTATCAAAAAGGATTAATAATATTCAATATACTAAATTATTTTATATTTACAAATGAGATCATTGAGTGAGGAGGATTGTCCACTCACCTTAGATACTCCTTAGGAAGCTAGGTTAGCTAAAGCTCCAGAAATAAAACGTCAATATGCTTAATCCTTTGGTAGGAACTCTACTGAAGCAAAATAGCAGGAGAATTTCAAATTTCTACCTATTAGAACAGTTAGGGTTTCAAGGGAAATTTCTTGAAAACTAGCTGTAGGGTTGCTATAGAATAAATCTTTTACTTTAAGATTACTCACTAGAGTCTAAAGTACTGGTGGCTAGCTCACCATAAGCTGGGACATTATTGACAAGCTGGTTCAGGCACCAGCTAAACAACAGGGGAGAAAAGGAAGAAAGTTGTTATGCCGAGTGGGTCGTTGCGGAGAGGTTGCCAAAGAGGAAGAAAGGAAGGAGATGGCAGTGATCAGGGCTTGTTGTAGCTCACCAAGCCGAAGATGAAGAGGAACACTAGTATTTGGAGTGGTAGTAGCTGCAGAGAGTTTTCAGCTAAGTTACAGCACACTCTGGGAAAGGAGGAAGCGCCGGAGATGACGCCAAACATTCTAGCTCATCGGATGAAGGTCAAACAACGATGGACAAAAGTAGGTCTCGGAGTGAAGGATATTGCAGCAAGAGGAAGCTTTAGGATAGGAGGCCAGACATCTGAGGAAAGATAAAGCAACTGGGAAAAATTTATACATAAAAGAATATGAGGCAAATTATGGTTTGGGCCTAAGACTTTCCATCGTCTTCAACTAGGCCCTCCTGAAAACTAGTAAATTACAATCCAGCCCTAATGAATTTTTAACTTTTTCACTTCAGTCCCTCAGTAACATTTTTTTTTTTTGTATTACACTCTTCCTCCTTCTCTTTCCCAATCTCAAACCCTATAACAGTCCTTTAAGAGGTAAGGTGAAAATGTAATGCTCGTTGATTTTCTATTTTTCACAAATTTTGCTTTAAATGCCCACTCATTTCCTAAACCAAAAAATTCAAATGTTTGTATCTATCTTTTGTGTTGATACTTCGATCTACAATTGTACTTGTATTACCATTTTTTTCCTATGTCATTAGTACTCCCTATCTATACATAGTATGCATATGAAAATGAGATTGAAAACTAAAAGGTCATCCAAGCAAATACTTGATTTGATTGAAATCAATGTTGAATGGAAACTCAAATATGTGATATTAAGGTGTTAAGGTTTGAGATTAGGAAAGAAATAAAGGAAGAGATAACAGAAATCAAGTTTTAGTAGCTCAATTCCAATCTAACAGAAAAAGGAAGACAAATACATGATCGACATATTACAAATTCTATTAAATTTGAACAAAAAATTAACACAAGCATGCAAAGTGTTAACGACGTAAACTACAAGTTGCTTCTTTTTGACACTTTAAATCATATGTGAATAAATAGAAACTAAGTCATACCACATAAGGTAAAGTGTATTTTTCCCTAGTTTATATGGTGGTTTAAATTTATCATATTCATTAGAAAGCAATGATGCCCATAAATAGTTTGGGCAAAATACAAATAACCTTTAAAGTAAGGTTTAGTATCACATAACTCCTTAAAGTTTTAAATCCTATAAATAATCCCCTAAATTTAAAAAAATAATATTAAAATTTCAGTGAAAAGGAAAGGAAAAAGTAAATGAGTTATTTGTGAGTCTTTCTAACTATTTTTTTTAGTATAGTAAACTTAAAGAAATCATGGAAAAAAATAAAAGAAACACATGCATTATCTTCCTAAATGCAGTTAAGTCAAACTTCAACAGTAATTTACTCAAAATATTTGCCTTTAATCAAACCCTAAATGTATTAAAGACTCAACCTTCATTAGTTGTAATTTTGTTAAAAAGAAAACTCACTTACAAACTAACTAAAATTCACACTAAAAATAGTTACAAAGAGTCATTAGTAGCTCACCTGCCATTTTCCCTTTTTTTTTTAACAATAATTTTTAGCATTTTTAATATTTTAAAAACTTTAGGAGATTTATTTGTAGAATTTAAAACTTTAGAGAGTTATGGAACACCAAACCTCATTTTAAAGGGTTATTTGTATTTTTATCAATTAATTTCTTTGACCCAACAATATCCTTTGGGATAACAACTACTTTTGGATCCTCTTCTTGTGTACAACACCCTCTTTTGAATATTTTAAATGGTGTAACTAATTTCTTGTGTGGGCTTTTAGCTTCCGTTTATAAAAAAAAGTGTTTCGTAATGTAGTTTATAAAAGGCTAATCAAAATAAAATTGTTTAACCATAATGTTACATGTTTACAATTTATTTTTTAACCTCAATTCTTTGTATCTTTTTTTTAAGTAGAAAAAAAAAGGAGCAAATTATAAGTAAACTATACAAGGGGTGGAAACTCCAATCACATCAACTAACAAAAAAAAAAAATCCTAGGAGGAGAAATATTGAAGATAGTGAGACAACTCCTGTGAGAGGTTAAATGAAGCAAGTCAATCTATACATTAGTTTCCTTCCTTGTAGATATAAATGATCCTAACTTGCATATACGCAAAAACCAAACATTTTTAGCTCTTGAGTAGTCTCGGAGAACATGCAACACATTTTCATAAGAGTAATTACAATGAGAATAGGATAGGTTTCCAATTTTGTGCCTACTTCTTTCACTATTTATAAGAACACCATTATTATAGATACACCAAATGAAAAATTTAATGCATTTAGGGCCCTTCCAACACTGTAGATGCTTCTAGATCACACCCTCAATAGCACATTTGTTTTTCTTGATCAAGATGCAAGTGTCTTTTACTGAAAAGATTTCTCGGTTATTTGTTTTCCGTTGTAAAATATCATAAACAAGTTGAGAAGGAGGAGGCAAAACAACATGAAATTCAATAATAATATCATGATAAAGAAAATTATTACTGACATCCATATTCCAACACCCATCATTATTCATAAATTAAGACACTATATAATCATTCATGTAAGAGGGAAAGCATCTAGACACATGATCCTTCAAATAAAAGTCCTTAAGCCAAACATTATTCTAGAAATTCACAGATTTGTCAATGCTGATACTCTGAGATAAACCATTCTAAATATAGTGCTATACATGATATAAACTTTTCCATAAAACAAAATTAAAGTTTCTTACCTTAACATTTTTAACCCAATGTTCTCTTCTTACATTTTTTATTTCCAAAACTCAAGCCCAAAGATCACATGAACTAACATAAAGTTTCTAAATAATTTTCATCAAACAAGTAGTGATCATTTCACACAAGTCTTTAATACCTAAACCTCCAGAAAGTTTTAGTTCATACATTTTGTTCCAAGAAATCATATAGATTCTCCTTTCAGTAAAATCATGGACCCAAATAAAAGAGCATTCATAATGCATAATATCCTTAATAGTAGCTACAAAAATTGAAGAGATCTACATAGTGTAGATAAGCAAAGCACTAATGACAAATTTAGCCAAAACCACTCTATCAGCAATTAAAAGACATTTAGATTTTCAACCAGTTAGCATGTCTTGAACCTTCTTCACAATATGGCTAAAAGTATTCTTATTGACTTGTTTATGGATTCAAGGAATCCTCGGATACATACCAAGATATGTTGTAATGGGAAATTGCATCAATGGACAATTTTATCACGCACATCAACGTTCACATTTTTTAAGAAAAAATATTAGTTTTAGCTTGATTCACTTTCTAACATGAAGCTATACAAAACAGACTAGAACAATAAAGAACCTTTTTAATCTAATTCTCAAAAGCTTCTCTAAACATAAGAAGGTCATCTACAAACATAAGAAGATAAATAAGAGGACTAAATCTACTAGTCCATAGGGATCCATTTTTTGTTGTCAACAAGATCACAAATCATATAAGATAATTTATCTATACAAAGGACAAAAATATAAGGGGATGACAAGTCACCTTGTCTCAATCCATGAGAAGGCAAAAACTCATCAGTTTGATTTCCATTTCATAGAACATTAAGGGATGAAGATGAAATGCATTTCATAATGAGCCAAAGAAAATAATCAAGTAATTCAATTTCATGGAGAACTTCCTAAATAAAATCTTAATTTAAATGATCATAAACTTTCTCAAAATCTTGTTAACATCCTAGATATCACAGCCTCTGAAGATTTTCCTAACAAAATTATAAACTTTGTCTCCCACTTCCCAATTCTTCTAGTAAAAAATGGGATAACTCTCATCTATCAAGGCTTTAGTATAACCTATTGAAAAAATAACTCTACAAATTTTAGCATTAATAATTGGAAGAACTAATTTTTATTTCTTCACAATACAAAGGATAGGAAAGCCCATCTTTGTTGCAACAGAAATTCTCAAACCCTTCTTTAAACAAAATAGATTTTTTTTTTAAAAAAAAAAAACATCCTTTACTAAATGAATTAACTTTTCTTTATTAGCCATCCACCTTCCATCAGAATTTCTTAGCATGTTAACTCAAGTTTCAACTTCTTCTTGTTACTATTTTGACATGACAAAAATGAGTATTTCTATTTTCTTGATCAATCCATACAACTCTGAATTTTTGATGCCATAAAATTTCCTCTTGCCAAAGAGTTTTAGACAAATCATTCTAAAATTGACTTTCTAATCGGTGAAAAAATTGTTAATTTTCCACTCTTAGGCACAAAAAATGCCAATAATATGAGCTAGAAGCTCTTTTTTCCTTTTCTTTATATACCCAAATACATTTTTATTGCAATCTAATAAAATTGAAGTAAGATCAAAATATTGAATTATTTTGAATCTAAAAGTTATTAGATAATTATTTTAATGTTACTATTTTGTTTTTATTTTTAGTAATTTAATATTAAAAAATGAAATTTTTTACATAATATCTAAATATTGTTATCAAACATAAAATACATTCATGTATAACCAAATCTTCCAAATCACTTATTTTCAAAATTAGTTATGTTATTGTTATACAAAATGTGTTTGTAGTAAATTTGTAACGTTGGTGGAAGGCTAACTATTTTTCTCTATTGGTAATTTAGTTTGTATCAATTTAATTTTTTTAAAAATTTTAATTAATTTTATCCTTAACTTATTTTATCCCACCCAATCAACTTTCTGTTAGTTTACCATATGAACCCTTAGTAGAATTACTAATGTGACAATTAATTTGCTAACAATGACATGACAATGTTACAATACTAATTCATTCACATATTTATTATTGTCATGTAAACAAATTAATTATCATGTCAAAAAATAATTGAATTTGATTAGATGCAATAGAATCAATTAAAAAGTAAATTACTATAAGAATTTCTTCATTTAGTGATGAAATTTAGTGACAGACTTCTAGTTATAGATTTATTGATGATACGTCCATAACCAAAAGTGATTTGGTCTTGAAAAATTAGTATGACAATTTTTTATAAATTAGCAACAAGTTTATTAACAAACAAACTAGACTCCATCTATAAATTTTACAACCTTTTGGCACCAAAGCGACAAATATGTTTTATTTTCATTTTAGCAATAGAATTTTATAATGCATTACTTTCAATTTTTTAGTTGAAGAACATGTGATTTTTTTACTTTACCAATGAAAAAGCTAGGAATATCTATCATTAATTCAAAACACACCATTTGACTTATGCATATTAACAACAAGAAATTTTGTTGCTATTTTGTGATAAAACCAAACTAGTGCAAACTCCTTCTTATTTTGGCATCACAAAGAAAAAAAAAAATCTTCTCCTAAAGATTTCAGGAAAAGGCTAATGATTCATAGCCTCACCAAGTCGCTGCCAATCGCTATAAGCCACTGTTGTAACTTGATTTTACCATTTTCATGTTAGTTTATTATTATTCTTTTATATATTTTTTCACTTTCTTTGGATATGAGGTTATTATTTTGTTTAATGCAATTATTTAGGGAGGTTTAGTTAGTGTTGTTAGATAGTAGGTTAGAATTTAATTTTATTGATTTGTAGAGTATGAGTTTAATTTGAAATGGGTAAGTGTTAAGGTTTAGATTGGGTTCATTTAGGGTTTGCTTGATTGGGGTTTGTTGGCTAATATTGGGCTTTTAATTTAGTAAAGATTATTGGTTAACAGATTATGGTTTAGTTTTGTTGATTTGTGAAGTATGAAGTTAATTGGAAAAACTTCTGAGTGTTAGGGTTTTGATGAGGAAAATTTGGGTTTTAATTTTATAATCCTTATTTTTAGTTTAATGATATAAATGTTATTGTTATTGGCCTATTGTTGGCTAAATTATATTTGTTCCTATTTTTTTCTTTTGTTGATTGATTTAGTTTTCACCATTTTTTAAAATTTGGCCTACGTATTTTGTTAAAAAGTAAAATGTTGATGTCTTCTATGATCAATGGCAATCTAATTGTCAAAATACTTCAATAATGAATGTGTTAATCAGTGTTTTCATCCTCACTTACCTCCTTTGGTGTGACATATGCATTTTCTTTTATGAATTCTCTATCATTAAAAATGTTACTATAATTATATATGTGTTTTAATTTTTAGAGCATGAATTTCCATGTGGGCCTATGTTTTCCCACCTTTTATGCTCCAGCATGCTTATGCCTTTAACTTGCAGGAGTTGTATGATGCTAATGACTTGAAGGAGAATAGAGAGAAGATTGATGGTATTTATAACGAGGCATTGGTCATATATTATATTTTTTGCAATTACCCTAAATTACAAGGCTCACTTAGTTATTATATGTTCACATGAAATGTTGTAAAGCACACGCTTATGAGTTTTTGTAGCCTCAAAAGGTTGAAAGACCCTTCGGATTAGTATCACAAGAAATATTTTCCAAGGTCTAATTGACCAACGGTTGTTGCACACAAATGGATGTGCTTGAACATAAAAGGTGGATGTACAATAGAGTAAGCCTTAATTAGTTTGATAGATAAGTTTATTGAAGGATTTCAGAGGTTAATTACACATGCATGTTTGATGGAAATTTTCAATTAATCTCAAAGCATTAGGTGTCCATGTGCTAAGTGTGAAGGTGGGAAGAATTTGTTCCCTGATAAAGTGGTTAAGAATCTATATAGGAAAGGGCTTAGGCTCGATTATTAGTACTAGACATCCCATGGAAAGGAAGTGCCCCAACTAAATGTAGGACTAAACAATTCACAATGGACAGTGAGTATAAGAAACCCACAAATAAGTATAAGATAATGATAATGGATGCTACATAAATGAATTATAAAGCAAATTTTGCGTAACATACAGAAGACCCTTCTAGCCCCAGTGCTCAGGGATTCTATGATAAGTTAGCAGTTATGCAACAACCTTTATATGAAGGATGTGGTAGTCAAACTATTTTGTCATCTATAATTAGGCTACTTAGTAAAAAATCAAACTACCATATCCCAAAGCAATACTAAAATTGTTTAGTTGACAAGAGAATGCATGCCCCAAGGTAATCAAATGTTAATGGATTTTTACAGAACCAAGAAATTGGTTTCAAAGTTAGGCCTTAGTTATAAGAAACTAGATCATTGTGTTAATGAGTGTATACTTTATTACAAGCAGTATGCATATGAGAAGCAATGTGTTTTCTATCATTGTCTAAACTAGATTATTGTGTTAATGAGTGTATACTTTATTACAAGCAGTATGCATATGAAAAGCAATGTGTTTTCTATCATTGTCTAAGGTACACATCTCAAAGATTTAGTCGAGGCAGGTATAGAGAGGTTTCTAATAAAAAGTTGTGGTACTTAACACTTACTCCTGGACTTCAAATATTGTATATCTCACACTTAACTGCTAGTGAAATGAGATGGCATCATAAAAATCCTTATGAGCTGAAGATTTTAAAGTACATTGGATGGAAAAGCATGGAAACACTTCAACTTCACACATCCTTAATTTGCCAGTGACCTAAGAAAAACGTGAGATTGGGCTTTTGTGCAAATGGTTTCATACTATACAAACAATCTAAGCAAACATATGTATATTGGCCAATGATTGTAACTCTATACAATCTCCCTCCATGGATGTGTATGACATAGAAGTACATTTTCCTTACTTTGATTATCTTAGGTCTGGATAGTCCAAAGGCAAAAATTGATGTGTACTTACAACCACTAATAAACAAACTTAAAATGTTGTGGGAAGATGGCATACATACATATAATATCTCCTTGAAACAAAATTTTACCTTAAAAGTTGCCTTGTTATGGACTATCAATAACTTTCCTACATATTGCATGTTGTCCATTGGCAGATTCATGGCAAGATAGCAAGTCCTATTTGTATGGAGCATTCTAAAGCCTTCGCCTTAAAATATGATTAGAAGACTTCATTCTTTGATTGTCATAGATGTTAAATGCTTATGAACCACCTATATAGAAGGAATATAAAGGCTTTTAGAAAAAACAAGATTGAGAAATCATTTCCACCTTTGAGATTTGATGGCAATAAACTTTAGGAAAGCGTCATGAACATACTTAAAGTTATGGATGAAGGTTATGCAATTTAGACTAAAGGCTATGGAGTATTCCATAATTGGACAAAGCAAAGTATTTTTTGGGAGCTACTTTATTGGAAAACAAACCTTATTAGCCACAATTTAGATATCATGCACATTAAGAATAATGTGTTTGATAATATGTTCAACACAATGATAGATGTTAAGAATAAAATAAAAGATAATGTCAAGACTAGGATGGATTTTAGTGAGTTATGTAAGCATAGAGAACTTGAGCTAGTTGAACAAGGCAATGGGAGAATGTTAAAACTAAAGGCACAATACATTCTTAACACAGAGCAAAAGAAAGTAGTGTGTGAACAAATAAAAAACTCAAAATTTTGAAACAATTATGCTTCAAACTTGGCAAGATGTGTGGACATGAGAGAAGGTAAGATGAACGAGATAACAAGCCATAATTGTCACATTTTCATATAATGATTAATTCTAATTACATTTAAAGTTATACCAGATCTCATTTAGAATGCACTAATTGAGCTAAGTGTGTTTTGCAAAGACTTGTTCTTAAGCATATTAGGTGAAGAACAGTTATTGCTAATGGAATAAAATAACCATATGACAATTTACAACTTAGAATAAATGTTTCCTCTTGCTTTTTTCAATTTAATGGAACACTTTCCAATATACTTACCATATGAAGCAATTATAGGAGGCCATGTCCAATACCATTGGATGTACCCCTTTGAAAAGTAGTTAAACTAACTAGTCATATTGATTAATAGCTAACTAGTTCCATCTTCTATTGTTAACTAATATATGTTCTTAATTGTTAGGTTTTTTCACACATTGAAGAAGAAGGTAAAGCCAGTGTGGATGGCTCTATTTGTGAGCCATATATTACTAAGGAGACTTACATGTTTTGTTTGCACTATTTCAAACCTCATGTCTATTCTAAGAGGACTAAAGCTTGAAGGAATGATGATGACAATAATGAAGAGGATGGAGAGGGTGATTGTTCTATCTTTAATTACCCTAGTTGCAACATGGTTACTAACCAAGAAGTCCTTGACATAGCTTAAGGTTCAAAGAGAAAAGTTCTCATATAACCTATGTATTTTGTCAATGATATAAATTTCACACTAAACAATGAAGTCAACCCAAGTTAACCTCCAATTTTGGTGTATGGATTAAGGGCCTAAATGGTGGAAATTGAGGAAATGACTATTATGGCAAACTTCAATAAGTGATTGAATTGGATAATAGGGAATTATCAATCCAAAAGTTAGTTTTTTTTCAATTACAAATGGTTTAACCCATCTCCTAATAAAGGGACAAGATTTCATAAATAGTATGACATTTTTTATATTTGTGTCAATTGATAATGCAATAAATTTGATCTTGTCATATAGCTTAACAACTTGTGCAAGTATATTATGCTTTGTACCTATATCATCAAAGGAAATAGGCCGATTGGTTAACTGTCATCAAAACCAAAGCAAGGAGCATTGTAGATGCCCTTGTAACTAATACAATATATGCATTTCAAGGTGATGAACAACATAACCAATTGCCAGTTATCTTTAATAATGAAGAACTCCATTTACTTAGAGATCATTCGGTTGCTCCTAAAGAGGTTGGTGACCCTTAACGAATTTCACATGACTATTTGGATGTGATGGAAGATGATGAAGAAGATGATGATGAGGATGAGGATGAGGAAAACAAAGAGGAAGATGATGATGGAGAAGAGACAGAGGAGGAGGAGGAAGAAGAAG
Source organism: Saraca asoca (assembly GCA_026873985.1). Taxonomy (NCBI): domain Eukaryota; kingdom Viridiplantae; phylum Streptophyta; class Magnoliopsida; order Fabales; family Fabaceae; genus Saraca; species Saraca asoca. Next base: position 5,572 of record JANHAO010012744.1, on the reverse strand, counting down.
AAGAAATTCCATATGATAATTCCAATTCTCCATCCTAGATTAGGTTATGTTTACTATGTGTTGAATCTGTCAAATACAAGAGTTTATTGGTTGAGATACTAAAGTTTTATTATTCCTATGTCAATGGATGATTTAATTTATAGTAAATGGAATTTGATTTTAGGACTACTTTGTGTTGTTTTAAATTGAATTAGAATTTACAAAGTATTTGTTGCTTGGTTTGCTGCAAAAATAGCAAGAATATGGCAAAAAAAAATTCCCGATTTTGCAATGAAAATAGTGATGGAAAAGGATTAAGTGACGCTTGTAATTTTCAAATTTTTCCAATTTACTGACAGATTTAGCATTTGATTTAGATGCAAAATATACTTAACGATGGAAATATCTGTCACTAATTTCGTTAAAAGAATTTAAAATTATTCTAATAATACTTATGGAATTAGCGATGAAATATTCCGTCAATCAAGTTTTACATTGCCAACAAACTTATCCATTAATAAAGATTTATCTATCATCTCTTTCCCTAATTTTGGTCATCATCAGACCAAGGATTAATAATAGATTTTGTGATGGATGTTACTATTGGATGTAAATCTAAGTTTCAAACTTAAAAATCACATTCTTTATACTATGTTAATTGATATCATGTTTGTTGATGTTGTGCTAACTAGTGATATTTAATTAGAAATAAGTTATAGGTTGATTTTGTAGTGAATTTTCCAAAGGTATTAAGAGACCCACTAAATAATCATTACTCCTATTTGAAATATGTAACCTCAAGATATGACTAACATCTTCAATAAAGAATAAATTAAGAATTAAGTCCTTATTCCATAACCTTTGATTATCCAACATTAATTATGAAACCTTTAAATCATCACTTACCATCAATCCTTTTTTATGGCTAGGAATATATCCCCTACATTTAGGTACTAATGGTCCTGACCTTACAATCCAACAACTCTCTTATTTAATCAAAAATTTTCCATCCTGAATACTTTGCCTTACCCATGTGCCCAAATTATTATTAGCTTCTAGAAAATTAGGATTTTAATATATTTATCCTTGAAACATCTTACCTAAAAAGCATTATTGGTCGTTTTAATCTTCTAAGCCTTAGAGTAAAAATAATTACACTTATCATCCTTCACCTGCCTCCAAAATCTTTAACACAATGAGTCCAACTTAGAAACATATCTCCAAAAGCAACCTTAAGAGTAAATATAATGTACACTGGGATTTGTCAGAGCACAATAGATATCATTGTAAATCTCTTGGTCCAAGATAATGCATTTTTCCTCCACTTAGCCAAACAAACTTAAATTTTATCAATTAAAAACTTAAAATCTCTTGATTTAGACCTTGATAGGAATAAAGGGATCCCTTAGTACTTAGCCTCATTTTGAAGCTGTCCAATTTATATGAAATCCATTAATCCTTTCCTAGTTATCCTTGGATCATTTCTAAAAAGGAAAACACTAGGTTTAACTTGGTTAATTTATGAACCAGAACAAACTTCATAAATGTTTAGGATTTCCCAAAGATACATTGCATTAATTTATGTTTGCTCTGATGAACTGTATCCATAACCTGTAAGCCTAAAAATACCCATGAATCCATGCAAACCCAAAGCTTCAAGATTAGACACTGCTAAGAGTATTCTAAATTTCTTCTGTCAAAAGGATATCACACATCTTAGCATTCTCTAAATCAAAAATCATAAGTTGAATAAGGCCTCCAAGATCATCTAGAAAAACATGATTAAAACTAGAAAATAGTTTCTAAAACCCAGATATAAAATAATCTTCCAATTGCTCTTGCTTCCTCATACATGGACTAGAAGAAAGTTTTTTTTTATTATTTCTTCTCCTTCTTATGACAAGAAATAACTAATAAAATTTATAGTTTCTAACCCCATCATTTACCCAAAGTTCACAAGAATTTTGGTGCCAAATTTCTTCCTAATATATCAATTGCTCATCCATATTTCTCCTTATATGCTTTTCTAATAGCTTATTCTCTCTTGATGGCTCCTTGGTAGAAATATCTTGAAGGACACTATATAGAGCCTTCAATCTCGAGTGGCAATACCTGAAATTAGAGATGACAATTTTACTAGCGTACCTATTTACCTGTGGATATTCGCCTGTGATGTGTGGGTATGGGTATAAGAAAACATATTCGTGGGTAGGTATGGGTATGAAAATCATACCCGTAATGGGTATAGGTACGGGTAGGAGAAAATATACATACCCGCACCCGTTTACCCGTTTAAATAAAAACTTTATTTTGTTTTATATGAACACTATATGCAATACCTCAAAAAAATAAAAATAAAAATGTTAGCTGAGGAACTAAAATGAAATTTCAATATTTTTCGTCGGGACCAGAACATAATTTCATATTTTTAGTAAGGACCTATTTGAAGTCAATGAAAAGTTTATAGGGTCAAACTATAATTTATCCCATTTCTTTTATGTATACATATATATTTTAAAATTCTAGTGGGTATATCTACAGGTACACCCATACTTATGGATACAAACCTGTACCCAAAGCTGCTACAATGTTCGCGGGTATAGGCAGGATATAGGTAAAGAATTTTCTGACAAGTATAAGTATGGATATTGTCATACTTGCTCGAACCCAACCCATTGTCATCCTGACCTGAAATGAGTATGGTTCCAAACCTTATGGGCTATTTGGACTAATTTGAGCTTGTTAATTAATTGGAAGCATATGAACCTTGAATATTAGTAATCCAAACATTAGTTATAAGTTATAACTTCTTTGCTAGAAACATCTCTTAACCATGCAGAAATAAACCAAAAAGGCCTAGGACTCAAATCCTAATCATGAGATGAATCCAACAAAATTGGAGAATGATCAAAAACACCATAAGATAAGTGAAGTATAGCTACCTTAGGATAATTCACCCTCCAGAGGTCATTACACACAGCTCTATCCAACCTATCTTGAATCATTTGATAACCAGTCCTTCCATTGTCCCATATAAGAGAGATCCCCTAGAAATCCAATTTTATCCCACCAATGTGATTCATAAACCCCAAAAACACAACATCATTTCAGTTCCCAATTGCACTACCACCAATCTTTTCTTAAGAGTATAATAAAGCATTAAAATCCCCTTGAATCGCCCATGGATCCACCATATTAGTCTGCAATTCATATATTGTTCCCATAGTTGATGCCTATAACTATAATATGAAAAGCCATACATACTGGTGAGAAACCACTCTGGGGATGAAACCTTCATTTTTTTAATAACACAATGAATCAAACGATTTATGCAATGAACAATCTCCAAATCTAAGCCACTTCCAAAATATCTCTAAACCACCTCTTCTTCTATTAGTAGAAATAGAATAAACATTTTCTATTTGGATTAGAATTTGCAACATTCTAGAAATAGAAGATTTAGTTTCACAAATAAGAGCACAATTTGTTTTACGAGACCTTAAAAAAGCTCTAAGGACCTTACTGTCGATCTATGATTAATAGCCCGACAATTCCAAGCAAGGCACTTCAGGGCTATTGTAGGGACATGGTAAAGCCCACCTCCTTGACCACATAAGAAACACTAGCATCAAACGCAGATTTCCTCATTCTATTCTTCCATTGAGACATTACCAATCCTCTAACATTTTGATTAATATATAGGTTAACTTCAGAGAGTTGATAATCATTTTGTACATTTAACTTAGATCTCTTATGATCTTTTTCTTCCAAGTCCCATGTTTTAACTTTCTTAAGATAAGCAAATCACCAAACTTCTTCCGAACAACTAGACATACTTTATACTTGCAATGTTATGCATTGATTTTGATAAAAAAAGTTAGAGTGCAGAGTGTGTGTGGCATAATAGTTGTAATATCTTTGTGTAAACCAACAAAATTTGGGAGAAGACATTGCAAATGTTCACAAAATAAGGCTAAATATAATATTTTAAAGTTCATGTACTATAACTGTTAAAATAAGTCGAAAAGGTAAAGATTATTATCTTAGAGTTAATATATCAATCATCAAAAGTGTTATCTGACAAATTTAAGCAGGTAAAGTGTATTTTATGCATAAAAAATTTATGGGAGTATACTATTAGAGTGAAGTTGAGTTAAAACTCATTTGGTTCATTTTTAATTCAATTTAAAGCCCGACTCATTTATAAATGAGTTAATTTGTTGAGATCAATCTCATCTTAATTTGATTCAAATTAAATATCCTTTAAAAAATTACATGATTATTAGAAAAAAAATGCTTAACAAAAATGTAAGAATACTCTGTAAAAAAATGTAATAGCAGTAGTAGAAGAAAAGTTGTGTGATTTGTATATAAACATTTTACGTAATTAATATTAATATATATTTTTATTTATTTATATACATAGATAACCATAAATATACTTATATATATATATATATATAGTATGGTATCTTATTATCGAATTCGATTGTGAATCAAACAAGTTAAACATTGTTCAATTCAAGCTCATCTCATTTATTAAATAATAACACAATGTTCAGTATGAGGTTAAACTTAAATCAAATTCCAGTCATACAACTCATCTCATTTACATACAATGAAAGCATCTAGAAGAGCCAAATTCCATATATCAACGTAGTATAAGAAACAAACGGAGAATGCATATACATTATAAGTCCCTATACATTAATACATATAAGGAAAGTATAAGATAATAAATCTAACCACATAAACGAGTTTTCAAGGAGCAAAACCTTCACGGGTTGGTAGTAAAAAAGCAAAGCCCAAATGATACTACTAAACTTGAAACATAGTACACTTAAATGTAGTTTCAATCTCAATGAAGATTGGCCTTCCCAAACAGTTGAACAAGGCATCTAACAGAGCACCTTTTCTTAGGCATCTACTTCATATTGCATATTAAGGGCTTCTGCTCTTTTACAATCAGAATGATCTACAAGTCGTTGGTGCAGCGGCATCCATAGGCTCTTCTCCTGGACAAAGGATTTTTGCAACTCATGCTATCCTATTCCGGCAACCAGTACTTCCTTTTGCTTTCTGCTGAATTGTCGAAATCTGGGCTTACTTACCTATGAATCAATAACAGAAACAGAATGGTATTGTTCAGTTCTGACGTAGACTCATTTAAGTCATGAATTAAAAATTAGAAACTAAAATGTAATTGGAGTGCATTTCTTCTTGTGCCGCCCTCTGCTATAAAAGCACATACATTTAATAATAGCACTTGTCTTTCATGTGCAATAAGAACGAAAATTTCTACAGAAGAGAAGATTATAAATATAAGCTCAATACTGCCAACACATTAGCAGAAGACAATAATTTTTTACTTTTTCGGTGAACTAGACAACAAAAAATTTTGAAAAAGAGATCCTAAGGTACTGTATGTTAAACTATTGATCTCTCTCTCTCTCTCTCTATATATATATATATATAGAAAAGTGAAATTCCATTTCTGTGGTCTATCTTCTAAAAGATATAGTAGAAAAGATAGAGAACAACATATCAGATGCTGCTGGCACCTAATGACTCGCAGCCTGACAAACAGATAAAA
>JANHAO010012743.1:0-16231 GCA_026873985.1 Saraca asoca | reverse complement strand
ATCACCTTCACAATCCCATAACCCCTTATAGGATTGATTAAATGAGTTAACTTCTCACCATGGACTTCATCTTAAGTATGCAATGTACGATGAATGCAACATAAGATGAATAATTAACCTTTAATATCCAAATCTACAGAATGTTTAGTCATAAATGCAATAGGGTCCAATCAAATTGGCCTAGGGCACCCATCTATACTAACAGCTAACATATTAGAAGAGATTTGGGCATGTTGAATCCTTTGAAAAATAAGCTTACTTGATTTGATTATTTTTATTTGTTATAATTTTTAAGCTATTTCAATTAATTGTTTGAATTTGATTTGAATTTATTTAAATTATTTTCATCATTTAAATCAACTCTAACTTAGGCATCAAAGAGTCCTCCAATTTTTTTCTAGTGCAAAGTTAACCTTAGTTGATTTTTCATGTTGTTTAATTGTTTCTGGAGGTTTAAAATCAGTATTTATGGGTTGTTTTCGAAACAGTGCTAAAAAATTGAAGTTTTAATGAATTCATTGGCTTACGATTTGAATCGCCATCTGTAGTTCATTATGTGATTTAAATCGTTCTTTTCAGAGGTGTTTTAAGTGGTCTTCTATTCTCATGATTCAAATCGACCATTCTAGTTAAAATTGCAATTCAAATCTGTCATTTATGCATTGCTTTAGGTTGTTCTTCAAGATTCGTGATTCGATGTTAAAATTCATCAGCCATTCCTTTGCAATTTGAATCGCTTAGCCAATTTTGGCTTTGTGATTCTGATCATGATTTGAATTATGGGCAGGTCTATAAATACCTTGCACATGATTTCAACCTTATTTTTCCAAACCCTTTCTCAAAACCCTAGCCTCTCTCAATGTTATCACTTTCTCTCTCAAATTTCATTGATTAAATTCCAATTTTCTTTTCACTAAAACACTTCTCTACATATTTCCTTCAACTTTCCTTGATTAAAACTTCAAGATTTTACCAAAATCTCAAAAATCACAAATTTTCCCAAATCTTTTCTCTCTCTTCATTCAACCAAAATGATTAATAATTTTGCCACCAATTTGAAAAAAAGAAAGATAGTTGATGATAAGTATGCATACTGGATGAATGTGACTATTAAAGAGCAAAAGTTTGTTTTACAAATGATGAGTTATTTAAGAGGTATGCAAAATATAAGAAAAAACCTATTTCTCTTTTGAGCTGTTATGATCCCAAATTTTTTAAAGAAGTCATCTTGATTTGTTTGGTCTGCTTATAAAGTATAAATTGCTTAAATTTATGACATTTAGTGCAAAATGTTACCCTCGGCTTGTTATAATGTTCCATGCAAACCTAGGAGTAGCAAACGGTAAATTGTCTGCTTTTGTGATAAGAAAATCAATTCCTTTAGATGTTGAGACCTTGTGCAAGTTGTTTGATATAGAATGAGGAGTAGTTTCATTATAAGTAAAGATATGGAAAACTTTTCTAAGGAAGAGGCTATCAAATTGCTTTTTCCAAATACTACTTCTTTCTTTACTACTGGTAAATAGATGGTCATTGGCTTATTTATAGAAGATCATCTCCCACACTATACAATTTAAAGACCGTTATTCTAAGGCACACCATCACCACTAACATCATTGAGGATGAGTTGTTCTTGATGTGGGCAGTGAAGTTTGGGCTTGAAATTAACGTCTTATATCTCATTCTGACATATATGGGCACTTTCTTTACAAAGCCAAACCTAAGTTTTTTGCCTTATAGGATGATCGTTGCTGAAGTCTTTTGTCATTTCTGGGTGCCTTTGACTCAGGAGAAAGCAATGGATAATGTTGATAGCTCAATTTCCTTTAATGAAAGGACTATTTACCAAATCCAGCTCAAATTCATCAATAGAAGGTGAACTAGACAAGATTGTTCTACTTCAAAGAAGTTTTTTTGTTGCTAGTGCCTTTGGAACTAGTTTTGAAGATTTTTAAAATGACACTATGAACTTGCTGAGGCAAATACAGTTATAGCAGTCTTAATTCTTTAGGAGAATTCGATAGACTATTCAAGCCTATCATAAGCAAGTGAATAAGTAGATTGACAATCTAAAGGCAAATATGAACACTGAGATTCACGACCTTCATGAAAGGATAAACAACATGAAAGGACAACTCAGTAAGATCTAACAAGCTGTTTCTCCTAATGTATAATTGCTTACTTGATCCCTTAGCCCCATTTTTCCTTGTTTAGACTTATTTTTACTTCTGTTATTTGACTCTGATTACCCATTTTGGATATTTTGGTTTATTTGAATATATTTTTTAAACTCTGCTTATTTGTTTGGTCTTTATGATTTATCCTTTTGGATATGACAAAAAAGGGGGAATTTTTTAGTATTTTTGGGGAGTTTGTGTCGAATTGTTATTCATTCTTTGAGGGGGAGAGTTGTTATTTTTAGGAAAGGCTCTGAGTTTCTTGTGCTTAATTGTATTATTGGTTATTGATTATTGATTAATTCATATCTAACCCCGAAATTACTTGTCATCATCAACAAGGGGGAGATTGTTGACCTTAAGCCCTATTCTCTGAATGAGTAAATTTCTATTTTGATGATAACAAATAATTTTAATTGAGCTTATTTTGCTAATTTTTAATGGATTAATCTTGGATGGCCTTGGATTTCTTGATGAAGACATAGTCTAAGCCTTATTTGGTCAAAATGTAAAGGTATAGGTTTATTATAATTTAGCTAAAATTTTGGAATTAATTTTTGGAAGGTTTGCCTCATGAGTTTAATTAAAAAGTTTTTTTGAAAAATTTCACCAAAAATATTTCAATATATTCTTAAATAATCTATCAAATTCTTTAAACTTGAAAATATGTTTTTAGATTGAAATATAAGGTTTGAAATGATTTAAATGGTTTTTGAAATAAAGTTTAAAAATTTATTTTTCAAACTCTAACCTTACGATTCGATTTAACACTTTTGCACTATATTCACTATCATGATTGCAAGAACAAGGCAAGTGCTAGATAGCTTTGAAACCTAGCAATTCAAATCGATAATTACACTTGATTTTATGATTATGATCGCAAGCCATTCAAGGGTAGTTGAAATTTTGCATTTCAAGGAGATTTAAATTAGTATTTATATTATATTACTATGATTCAAATCGAAGATTTCATAACTGACCTTTCATGATTCTGATCAAGAATTCAAATTTTGAGTTCATGATCATAATCGCAATTCTAGTCATAGTAAGTAAAATTTCAAATAATAGTCATTTTACTATGTGCTATGTTTACTTGTTATAAATATCTATTTCACACATTTCTTCATTGTGAAACCTTAATATCCAAGAGGCAAATATTACCCATTTCATCTGCACTTCAATTCTTGAATTCTTCATTCTAATTAGATTTGAGTGAATCCATACCTTTAGTACTTCAATTTGTAATCTGAACTATTGAATTCTTAAAATTTCTTTCATTTCACTTCAAACATTATTAGGTTTTCTTGGGTTTGCCATACCTAGGGTAGAAAGGTTGGTTAAGTTCTTTATTTTTCTTCTTTAAGTGAAGTTCTCAAAGGATATTTCGATTGTAGTTGAGTAATCATTGTAAAAGCTTCTTCTTGTGCTTGTTTTAAACTTGGAGAGACTGATTATTTAATGGATTCAAGCTTGGTTGAAAGCTTGAAAGTGGATTGATGAGAATATAAGAAACCAAACCAAGGATCACTAAGAACCTTTGCACTTACCAAGAGGACCCATGACTAGAGCCAAGGCAAAAAAGATAGGGGAAGCAATTCAAGGGCTTTGTCATACACTTTAGAGCTTACACGGGGAGCAAGGCTTTGGGAATTCAGGTGTTATTTGCATAGAAGTCATGTCATCCACTTAGGCCAGTTGGAGCATCCAATATGGTAACAATCTAGCATCCAACATGTCATCTAACTTGGCACCAATATGGTAGCCTTTAAAGTATCACACATGGCTAGTTTTTGGGCATGATATAGGCTATTCTATTGTGTCTTTTTATAGGCTGTTTTGGACTTTTTATTGCATTATTTTGGGATTGGTTTCATGTTATTTTTTGCATCATTTTTGTGAGTCATGTAAGGATCTGAGTGACCTATTTTTATGGCTTGTGTTTGACATTTTGTAATGGCCTAGACTTATTTGTTTTTAGTTAGTTTTGTTTAGTTTGTTGGTAGGCTTGTTTGTGGCTTTATTTCAGCCTATCTTTAGTGTATTTTTGCTATTAGGGAAGATATGTTTTCCTCCCCATTCAGATTTGAAAATTATGAAAATTGAAGTGTTTCTTCATGAAAAAGTGCTCTCCTAGGGTTCTAGCAAGAACTTGAGACTTATTAAAGAGCTTACTCTTTGGGGCATCAAATTCATCACTCATCACTCTTTTTCTATTTATTCTAGAGTGTGATATGAATATCATTCTTTTTCTTTTTCAATTTGTTGCTTAATTTGAGATAGGTCTATAGACATCTCCATAAGAGATCACATCAGCTTGGTATCAGAGCTTTGGGTCTCCAAATTCAGGTGATATCTCTTCATGTTCTTCTTGCTTATGCTTCCAATTTTCTACCTTTTCATTTTTAATTCTACCCTATTTTTTGGTTGATTCATTCCTTGCCAAATTATTGTCCAATTGTGCTTGTTTGATTGCTAAAAAAAAATTTATCCAAACTAACATTGATTTGCTTGCTATTTTTGCTTCAATTTTTGCTTTAATTTTGCTATATTTTTGCAACAAATTTTTATCTTCTTATTTTGTCCACCAAGTATTTGATCTTAGTTTGTTTGAGTGAAATTTTTTTGCTCATTTTTGTTTCATTTCTATTTCATTTCCTTGGTTATTTTGTTGAATGTTCTGTTGAAAATTTGTAGAATTTTCACTCTTTACCTTATTGCATTTCAAGTGTTTTATAACTTGTTTGAGTGTCTTTTGCTTTGCACTTACTTTTCTATTGGTGTGGGACTTAATCATGCTTCATTTTAGTGTGGTTTGGTGCCATTTTCCTTCAATTGCATCAACTTTTGTTGGTTGTCCCAGCTTACCTGCTACTGGCCAAATCTTTGCTCAATTTTTCCTAGTAATTTTTACTGTTATCCTAACTTAATTTTGATTGTGTTTTGTACCAATATCATCTTTCTTTTGAGCACACTCATAAGGAAATTATCTTAGGTCAATTGTGGTTGAGTAAATTCCTTTTGATTGCTTAATTTATGGTCCTAAGTGTTGAGAGAAATTCTAGATAACAAGTGAATTAATCAGAAAAAAAAAGAAAAAAGAGGAGATATTAGTGGAAAAGCAAAAAAACAAAAGAAAAAACAAGTGTCTAAGAACAAAACAAAAGAGAAAAGAGCAAGTATACAAAGAAAAGAACAAAAGAGAAAAAAGCAAAAGAAAATAGAAAAGGAAAAATATATATGTTGTCTTGAATTGTAGAAGCAACAAAAAAAATTCTACAACTTTGAGCTCTATTTAATATACAATTTAAACTAATTTCTAAGTTATTTTTCCATTGTATTCAACTTGAATGTGTTTATGTGGAATGCATGATCAATATTCTAGCTTAGAAGCTTAATTTTGAATACAATTGCTTGACATTTTTCTGTATCTTGTTGAATTTTCCCTTGCAACTTTCAGCCTTACCCTAAAAAAATTTTGTTTTGGCCGAAACTTCTTCTTTGTTTTTCTTCCATTTCCTTTGTGCTTCCTTGTATATTCTTTACTCCTTGTTCTTGTTAGTTCATGCCACATTAGAGTTATTTAAGTGTTGTGTGATATTGATTGCTACTTCTTATAAACTCCAAAATTTTGTTTCTTAGTTCCAATATGACTTTAAAAAGAGTAGACAAAAGTGGTATAAGGTAAGAGTGTTTGTGAGCTCATTAGAGGGAAAAAGCATAATTGTGAGTGTAAACATGAGTGGATTGATCTAAACACCAGTGAGGTGAGTGTTTTAGTGAGGTCTATATTGCAACCTTTGTTTTGCAGAATTTCATTCTTAAAAAAATGAAGGAAGGTAGCGATTTACAACTCAATGAAGTTATGTTCACTTTAAAGGCAATGCAACAATTTGAGAGAGTGAATATGTAAATTAATGGCCTTGGTGAAAGAATCTCAAATGTGGGAAATAGAAGGCAACATCATGAGAAAACAACTAGAAGAACAAATGACCAACACGGGAGTAATGAGGGGAATCAGAAAGATGAGGGAGGTGAAGAAGAGTTATCCACTTCACACTATGACATTGAAAGAAATGAGAGGAGAAGGGATGAAGCAATATAGGAAGGAAACATGAAAGACCAAGAAAAAAAAGGATGGATTCTAGCCTACACAACATTAAAATAATCATAGCATCATTTCAAGGCTAGAATGAGCTAGAGGCTTATCTTGAATAGGAAAAGAAAGTTAAATTAATCTTTGAATGTCATAACTATTTGAAAGAGAAGAATGTGAAATTAGTGGTTATGGAATTCATAAATTATGTCATCATTTGGTAGGATCTCCTTATACAAAGTAGAAAAAGAAATTTTGAGAGAGTTGTGTCCAGTTGAGAAGAATTAAAGACAATTATAAGGAAAAGATTTATCCCTTCACACTACTATAGGGAGTTGTACAAAAAACTTCAAAGATTCACCCAGGGATCCAAAAGTGTTGAAGAGTAACACAAAAAGATGGAAGTAGCAATAATAAGGGCATATGTGGAGGTGGATAGGGAGGCAATTATGGCTCAGTTCCTTTGTGGTTTAAACCAAGACATTGCTAATGTGGTGGAGCTACAACACTATGTGGAGCTAAAGAATATGGTACAAATATCCATGAAGGTCAAAAAATAAATTAAAAGAAGGGCTTCTTCCAAGTTAGCTCATCAATTAAGATCCTCCTAGAAGATAAATTGGGACAAGAGATAAGAGCAAAAAGATGTCAAAGCCTATAAGAAGCCCACAGCTTCCTCAAGAACTAAAGTAGAAGATTCAACAGGCAAAGGCAAGTTGGAAGTGCCACAAAAGTAAATAAACATCAAGTGCTTTAAATGCTTGGGTCAAGGCCACTATGCCTTTGAATACCCCAATAAAAGAGTCATGATATTGAAGGGGAATGGAATTAGCTAGTGAACATGAAAAAAAAGAGAAAAAGTCCAATTCAAGTAGTGAAGAGAGCAATGAAGTGCTAGAAGTTGCGGTTGAAGGATAGCTAATAATTGTGAGAAAAGTTTTGAATGCCCATGCTAAGGAAGGGATTGAAGATCAAAAGGAAAATATTTTTCACACTAGATGCCATGTTAAAGGCAAGGTTTACAATGTAATTGTTGATTAAGGGAGTTGTGCTAATGCTGCTAATACAATCATGATGGAAAAACTGTCTTTATCTACATTAAATCATCCTACTCCTTACAAATTACAATGGTTCAATGAAAGTAGAGAGGCTAAGGTGACAAAATAAGTGTTAGTGGCCTTCCCCATTGGGTAGTATCAAGATGAAGTTTCATGTGATATTGTTCCCATGCAAGCTAACCATTTATTGCTTGAAAAACCTTGGCAATTTGATAGGCATGTAATCCATAATGGTTTCCTGAACAGTTATAGCTTTATGAAGGCCAACAAGTCCATTACCCTTGTACCCTTCACCCCTAAACAAATCTTGGAAGATCAATTGAAAATAGAGAAAAATAAAGAAAAAATGAATGAAGAAAACAAAAGCAAGAATGGAGAAAAAGAAAACAAGAGTGGAAAAATGAGTTGAGAGAAAATTCAAAACAAGAAAAAAGAAAGTATAGTGCATTTTCCAATACTAGTGATGTTAGGCAAGCCTTTTATTACAATTGACCTATGCTAGTCCATGTGTGTAAAGGTGCTATTTTGAATTTTAATCATGAAATTAATGCTTTATCTAGTGCCATTGAGTTAGCTTTACAAGAATTTCAAGAAGTATTCCCTAAGGAAGTGCCCCACTATTTACTGCCATCAAGAGGGATAAAGTACCAAATTGATTTCATTCCTGAAGCCTCTATTCCAAACTAACCAAAAAATAGAACAAACCCCGAATAGGCTAAAGAAATTCAAAGATAAGTTGATGAGTTCATGGCTAAAGGTTACATAAGAGATAACATGAGTCCTTGTACGGTTCTGGTCTTGCTACCTAAGAAGGATAGAACATGGAGAATGTGTGTTGATTGCCAGTCAATCAACAAAATCACTGTAAAGTATAGGCATCCTATCCCTAGGCTGGATGATATGTTGGATGAGTTGTATCGATCTTGTGTGTTATCTAAAATTGATTTGAAACATAGTTATCACTAAATTAGAGTGAGACTAGAAGATGAATGGAAAATCATTTGCAAAACTAAGCATGATTTGTATGAATAGTTGGTCATGCCTTTTGGCTTGATAAATACTCTTAGTACATTTATAGGCTAATAGATCATGTGTTACATGCTTTTATTGGAAAATTTGTGGTGGTCTATTTTGATGATATTCTTGTGTATAGCAAAAGTGAACATGAGCATGTTGAACATTCAAGATGTGTGTTGATTGCTTGAAAGATGAATAATTTTATGCCAAGTCTGAAAAATATTCTTTTTGCTTGGAGAAAATTAAATTCTGGGCTCTGTGGTGAGTAGCAATGGTATTGAAATAGATAAAGGAAACGTGAAACCCATCAGAGAGCTGCTAACCCCCAAAATTATGAGTAAGGTGAGAAGTTTTCATGGGTTAGCTAGTTTCTATAGGCGGTTTGTGAGGGATTTTAACACTATAGCCATACCTTTGACGAAGCTTATAAAGGAAAATATGAGATTTAGGTGGGAAAGTGAGCAAAAGAAAGCTTTTGGTTTGTTTAAAGAGAAATTAATTTATACTCATTTACTTGTTCTTCCTGACTTTTCTAAAGCTTTTAAAATTGAATGTGCTACTTCAGGACCTGGTATTGAAGCTATTTTGATGCAAGAAAGGCATCCTATTGCATTCTTTAGTAAAAAGCTTAATGAACAACCCTCAACTACCTTACATATGATAAGAAACTCTATACTTTAATTTGACTTTGGAGACATGACAACACTACCTGTAGCCAAAGGAGTTTGTCATCTATACCGATCATGAGTCCTTGAAGTGTTTGAAAGGGTAAAGGAAGTTGAACTATTAGCATGCAAAATGGATGGACTTTATTGAAACATTTCCTAACACCATCTGATATAAGCGAGGTAAAGAAAATGTGGTAGCTGATACCCTATTTAGCAAGTATACCCCTATCTTAACTACACATGCTAAATTGTTAGGTTTTGAACACATTAAAGAATTGTATGTGGATAACCATGATTCTGCTAGTGTGTTTAATGCTTGTAAGAAGGTAGCTTTGGGTAAGTGCTTTTAGTTAGATGGCTTTCTCTTTAAAGAAAATAAATTGTGTGCGCCTAAGGGTCCGTTGAGAGATTTGCTTGTTAGGGAAGCTCATGGGGGCTTAATAGGACATTTTAGCATCGCTAAAATATTAGCTATTTTGCAAGAGCACTTCTTTTAGTTGGGCATGAAGCATAATGTAGAAAAGCTTTGTGAAAATTGTATAACTTGTAAATAAGCTAAATCTAGAATCATGTGTCATGGTCTTTATACCCCACTCCCCATTCCTAGTGAACCTTGGATGAACATTTCTATGGATTTTATGCTTAGTTTGCCTAGGTCCAACAAGGGGAAGGACTATATTTTTGTTGTGGTTAATAAATTTTCTAAAATGACTCATTTCAATCCATGTAATAAAATTGATGATGCTACACATATTGCTGATTTATTCATTAGAGGGGTTGTAAGATTACGTAGAGTTCCTAGGAGCATTGTGTCAAATAGAAATGTTAAATTCTTGAGCTACTTTTGGAAGGTTCTTTGAGGGAAATTGGGAACTAAATATTGTTTTCTACTACTTGTCACCTTCAAACCGATAGACAAACTGAGGTAGTGAATACGACTTTATCTATATTGTTGAAATCTATCATCTAAAAGAACTTAAAGAATTAGGAACAATGTTTGCCTCATGTGAAATTTGCATACAATAGAAGTGTACATTCGACTACTTAATTTTCTCTTTTTGAAATTATGTATGATTTTAATCTACTAACCCCTTTGGATTTATTTCCTTTACTAGTTGAGGAACATGTTAGTCTTGATGGAAAGAGGAAAATTAGACATGTGAAGTAACTCCATGAACAAGTGAGAAAAAACATTGAAAAAAGAATGGAACAATATACATATCAAGCCAACAAAGGGTGTAAGAAGGTATTTTTTGAGCCAGATGATTAGGTGTGATTGCATATGAGGAAAAAAAGGTTTCCAGCTCAAAGAAAGATTAAGCTTCACCTAAGAGACGATAGTCCTTTCCAAGTGGTGACAAAGATCAATGACAATGCATATATATTAGATCTTCCTAGTGATTCTAATATTAGTGCTACTTTTAATGTCTCTATCATTTTTCCTTTTGATGTAGGTTTTGATTCGAGGTCAAATCCTTTTGAAGAGGGAGGGAGTGATGAGAATATAAGAGACCAAACCAAAGATAATCAAAAGGCTTTGCACTTACTAAGAAGACCTGTGACTAGAGTAAAGGCAAAGAAGATGAGGGAAGCAATTCAAGGGTTTTGTCACACATTTTAGAGAGAAGCCATGCCATCCACTTAGGCCACTTAGAGCATCCATCATGGCAGCAACCTAGCATCCAACTTGGCATAAATATGGCAGCCTTTAAAATGTCACACATGGCTAGTTTTTAGGCATGATATGGGCTATTTTATTATGTCTTTTTATGGGCTATTTTAAACCTTTTTATTACAATATTTTTGGGCTGATTTCATATTGTTTTTGGCATCATTTCTATGAGTCATGTGAGGGGATAAATGGCCTATTTTTATGGCCTGTGTTTGACCTTTTGTAATGGCTTAGACCTATTTGTTTTTGGTTAGTTCTATTTGGTTTTTTAGTGGGCTTGTTTGGGACTTTATTTTAGCCCATCTTTAATGTGTTTTTGCCATTGGGGAAGACATGTTTCCCTCACCATTTAGATTTAAAGATTTATGAAAATTAAAGTGTTTCTTCTTAAAAGAGTGTTCTCTTAGAGTTCTAGCAAGAACTTAAGACTTATCAAAGAATTTGCTCCTTTTGGCATCAAATTCATTACTTATTACTCTCCTTCTATCTATTCTAGAGTGTGGCATGAATATCATTCTTTTTCTTTTTCAATTTGTTGTTGAATTAGAGATAAATCCATGGGCATCTCCATAGGAAATCACGTCATGGATGTACACCTTAGAGATGATTTTTAAAGAGAAAAACCACTATAAATTTATATTTGAATCTCTTTATCCGTATTCTTTTACTTTTTACACCTTATATTGTTGTTATTCATTATTGTTCATAGTAAAGTTAAATTGTTGATATTGTGAAAGTTGTCTTTCTAAATATATTGTGTAAAGTTGTTTGTTTCTTTTTCCCAAGCATTTTTGTCAGTTTTGCAAATTTTAAAAAGGGGATTTTGAAAACATAAAATCCTAAAACCAATTTATCCTTTTTTGGTCAAATTCATGACTACAATTTATGGGTTTACATCATATATTATTTTCTTTCTCTGTTTCTTATATTCTTTTCCTAAAACATTTTGATATCTTCTATTTCTTATATTTATGAAGTTTAGAATTTTAGTTTATTCATATTTTGTTTCCTTGATCATAAAATTGATAAACGACATAGCTCCATATGATCAAAAAAATGATTCAAATAACAAAGTTTCATCTTACCACTATTTAGAACATGAAGTGATTGAAATAAATTTAACTTCATATGTTGGAATGAAGTTTGAGACAGAATAATATGCATATAGATTTTATAATATGTATGTTAGTTTCATTGGCTTTAGTGTTAGAAAATATTGCTTTAACAAAGCAAGTTAGACAAGACAACAGTATTATCTCAAAGATTTGTTTATTTTAAAGAAGGCTTCAAAAGGCAAGTTAAATTTGAAGGGAAAAAGGCTCATAAAGATATCAGGACTGGATATTTAGCTCAAATGATAATTGGTCACCAATCAAATGGGAAGTTTGTGGTTATTTCCTTCTAGAAACAACATACTCATGATTTTGCAACTCCTTGAAGTAGGCACAAATTATCGTTACAAAGGTGGATTTCCACCACTCAAGTTGCTTAGGTTAATCTAGCAACTCATTTTGGGATATGACAAAAATTAATATTTAAGTTTTTTAGTAGACAATCTAGAAGGAAAGAGAATATTAGCTATACTCTCAAAGATATTAATAGTTATTTGACCTCTAAGAGCATTAAGGAAATGGAAAAAGGAGAAGCCTACACTTTGATTCGTTGTTTTAAATCAAGGAAAATTGAGAATCCATCATTTTCTATGCAATTTAATTTGATGTCGATGATCAAATAACCAACATTTTTTGGGTAAATGCTAAGATGGTTATAGATTATGCTTATTTTGGAGATATGGTATGTTTGGACATAACTTATCATACCAACAAGAACTTGTGACCATTTTCACCCATAATTGAATTCAATCACCATCAAGAAATTGCCATATTTGGGGTTGCCTTAGTATATGATGAAACTAATGAGTCTTTTGAATGGTTATTTGTGATATTTTTAAAGACTATGTGGGAAGAGCCCAACAATAATTTTTACAAATCAAGATATAGCAATGGCAAAGACAATTAAAAGGATTTTCCTAAATTATATCACCATCTATGTTTGTGGCATTTATTCCAAAATTCTCTCAAGAATGTTAATCATGCCTTTAAAAAAAATCAAATTTGTTTGCTTATGATTTAATAAAGCTCCATTTATGATTTTGAGTGCGAGAATGACTTTCTTAGTTCTTGAGAATCTATGATTGATAAGCATAACTTTCATGAAAATAAATGGATGCAAGACTTGTTTAAGAAAAGAGAAAAATGGGCATTGGTATATGGGTGACATAGTTTTCCAGTTGTTGTTACAATAATATAATTGAGTGAGAGTTTTAGTAATCATTTAAGAGGATATATGAAGTCTACCTTTAATGTCTTAGAGTTTTTTAGGAATTTTGACAAGTTTTTGGAGGACATGAGGTATAAGGAAATAAAGTCTAACTATGATATAATCCAAAAAATTCCATCATTGAATATGGATATCCTTTTGTTAAAAATTACAAGAGATGTCAATACATCTGCAATTTTTTATCAAGTTTATAAGGAATATGTGAAATATTGTAATATTTTGCTTAAAAAATGATACCAGAATTTGTCATTGTATAAGTATATGTGAAATCTACAAGAGATGTCAATACATCTGCAATTTTTTATCAAGTTCAAGAGGAATATATGAAATCTAGTAATATTTTGCTTAAAGAATGTTACCAAAATTTATCATTATATAAGTACAAAATGTGTAAGATTGGTCAAATGAAAGAGCAAAAAGTTACTTTTAACCAAAATGATCAATTTGTTGTAAGTAGTTGTCAAAATTTTGAATTTCTTAGGATGCTATATGTACATGCTATTCGAGTGCTTAATCATCATAATATAATAATTTCCCCTAAAGTATATCTTTAAGAGGTGGACTAAGGATGCTTGAAGTGGATGTGTTTTAGATAATAGATGATATATAACCAAAGAAGACCCCAAATTACTTGTCTTAAACCGCTTAAGGATTTGTGTCGAAATGAAGTAAATATAACAAGTAAGGCAACTGAATTCAAAAATTCTACTGCATTTTTTTCACAAAAGTTGATTGAGTTAGGTATTGAAGTTGATAGGTTATTGAGTAAGCATTCTTCAATATCAACCCATGATGTATCTTTAAGTAAAACTAGAAATTTTCAAACTGATAACAGTACTACTGAAGAAAGGACTATCATTGCAACTAGTTACAGAATAGAATAGAGAATTTTATTTTTTTTTACCTATTTTGTATATGAAATATATAAGTTATTTATACACAAAAGTCTTATGCTAAATAAGGAAGATAGTTAATTAAGGAGATAATTCTAAAGCTCTTAATATGTTAAATTTAGAGCTCTAGTGTAGAAGGAATGCTAATTAATATAATTTGTAATAGAAAATAAATCAATCTAACATTCTAATATCTCCTATCAAACTTAAGGTGGCAGAAAATCTGTTATCTAGAGCTTGGAAACTAGATTATGAAACCAGAGGGGAGTAAACCTTAGTGAAGATGTTAGCAATTTAATCTGTAAAGGAAATGGAAATGAGTCGGATAACACCATGGAGAACATGTTGACTTATAAAGTGGCAATCATTCCCAATTTGCTTAAAGTGGCGATCATTCTCAATGTGCTTGGTACACTCATGAAATATATTGTTATAGGAAATCTGCATAACACTATAATTATCACAATAAAGGGATGTAGTAGAGGAATGTGAAACTGCCATATCTTGATGTAACCATTGTAACCAAAGAAGTTTAAAAGTAGTATATGCAAGCCTCTATATCCAGCTTCATTACTAGAGTGAGATAAAACCATTTGCTTCTTACTACACCAAGAAATTAGTGAATCACCAAGAAAGAAGTAATACTAGTAGTGGAGTGGCAATTTGTAAGGTTAGCAACCTAGTCAGCTTCAGAATAATCTTGTAAATTAAGAGATGAATGCCTTGAAAAATGAAGTATGTGAAATATTATCCCTTTGACATAACGAATGAAAAGTAAAACATTAACAAAATGAATGGTACGTGGAGCAGTCATACACTAACTAACAATGTAAATTGTATAGGCAATGTCTAGTCAAGTCACAGTAAGATAAATAATACTGCCAACAAATTAACAATAGAGAGTGTCGTTATTGAGAATAGTACCATTAGTAGCTAAAAAATGAGCATTAGACTCCATAAGTGTGTGTGAATCTTAGAATCTATAAGACCTACATAAGAAACAAGATCAGTAGCATACTTGGCTTGAGACAAATAATATTCAGTCTAATTGGATGAAACCTCAAGTCTAAGAAAAATACTAATAAGCCCAAGATCCTTCATTTCAAATTGTTAATTGAGAAAGGATTTGAGATCAGTAATGCCTAGTAGATCAGTTTCAATAATAATCATATCATCCACATGAAGAAAATGGTCTTTTGAATAAATAATGCATGATCAATAAAACTAGATTGAAAGCCAAACCAAGAAATAGTATAGTTAAATTTGGCAAACCATGCTTAAGGTGCTTGCTTGTGTCCACAAAGAGCCTTGCATAAGTGACATGCTTTATGACATGGATAACTATAGCTAGGAAGAGGTTGGATGTATGATAATAAAATATTTTACTCATTTAATTATCCTCTCACTTAGCATTTTAAGGACCAAAATAACTTACTTTCAGCTGTGTTAGTGTATATTTATGATTTAGTGTCAATTGGCATCATTATAGAAATTCTGCATAATTTGGCCATTTTGAGCAATTTCTGTAATCTAGTCATAACTCGAGTTACACTTGTCCAATTAATGTGATTCTTATCGTGTAGAAAATTTAAGACATATCCCTACAACTTTAATGAAGACCTCTAAGACTGAATCACCCAATTGGCTATCTGAATTTAGAGTTGAATTCAAGACCAGAATATTATCTCGGGCAGCCTAACCTTTGTGCACTAATTAGACCACAACTGGAGTTATATAGGTCCAATTAAGGTCAAACAAAGCCCAAATGGAAGATGAGAATAATACTACATTTTATATGAAGACTTCCTAAGCTTAATAAATCATTATGGGTGTAAAAAATGAGCTGCAACATAGAGGTAGAATTGCTATGAAATGGGCCTTTGCAAAGTTAGAGTTTTAAGGCCCAAATTGACATGGATCTTGAGCCCAATGCACCATCTTTTGAACCAGCTTACACTAAACTAGCTAGAAAGCAGTAAGTCAGCAGGAAAGCCAGGGAAAACAGCCTACAAAATGCACAACATGCAAAGCAGTAGCATCAAGCAAAAGCAGACTACACTGCACCATAATCATTGCCTACTCACCTACCAGTAGCTGCCTTCTCTTTTGCCTGGGCGAAGTCCATTTTGTTTTAGCTTTTAGTTCAGTTTTTAGCATTAGATAGTAGTAGTGTAGGATGTTTTTCTTTCCTTTTTCTTTGTAGTTTCTGCCTTCCATGGAAGGCTAAGTTTGTATCAGTCCAAGGGCTACTAACTTGAAGATTAATGCTGAGATCTTGGTATTTCTTTCTGCATTCAAGTGTTTGTCATTTCT
>JANHAO010012742.1:0-16206 GCA_026873985.1 Saraca asoca | reverse complement strand
TTTAGTTACACTTTTAGAAAACAGTTTTTAAAAAACAGTTTTTGAAAACAGGTTGCCAAACAGATTTTTTTATTTTTGCAGAACAGAAAAACAAAAAAACTGTTTTTAAAAACAGAAAAACTCCTTCCCAAACAAGGCCATAATCTTTCTTAAGATACGCCACTGTTTATGAAAAAAGGGTAAATCAGTGATTTTGACAGTTAGAGACGTGTCTATTGGGCTTCATTGATAAACTATAGCAGAGCATTTGAACAAATTGTTCAGTGTGAACTCTTACTGCTTCATGTGCTTCACAAAAACTGACTGTGAGTGTGTTTACATTTTTATGAAAATATGAAACATTTTGTATACATGCTACAGAGTGAGTGATGCTGATTAATAAATATCATTATCAACACTGATTATAAAAGTGCATCTTCACCATAAACACTACCCTGCAAAACTCTTCCTTCCATATTTGAGCAGGGAAACGTACTCTAAGCTCCACCCATCCGATACCTATTTGATTAAAGGTGCAAGACAGTCAAATGTTCCGTCAAATACATTAATTTTTATAGTGAGGATGAAGATATTTATTTATAATATTATCAGGACACTCAAATTGTGTGATCAGAGTTTCATTTTCATGACTTCCGTTTCCGATATGAATTATATGTTTTTTGTCCAATTGCTGGACGAGACGTGCAGATGATAACAAAGAATTAGTGGTCGCAAGTCAACATTCTTGACAATTCACCAATATTCTCAGTGAATTGGCGTGTGGGTGTTTGAGAATATGTTTGATGAGAAAGTATTTAATCAACTGATCGTTCTTTAATGAACATCTATTATTTCCAAAAATCTACATAAATTATAATAGTCAGTCGTGTAACATGTGGAGTAGACTCTTCAAGAAGATTTTGTCTGTCTTACCTCGTTAAACTTTGGAAGTGATTAACAATTAACCTTGCAATACAATACTAATCTTAACAACTTTCTTGTTAACCGTGTGCTATATCATGCATTAAAGACGAGAATTCAATGTCTTATATTCTTCCTCAACATTAATGACTCCAAATAAGCCAAGGATGTCAATTTCTAACAGAACTCGACCCATGGTTTCTTTTTTTTGTTAAAAAAAGGAAATTGGCAAAGGTAGACCCATTGGCTGAACCATGGTTTATGGACATATATGGATTATGGCCTTTGAGCATGGGTCTCCCTCAGTGAGGTGTGGGCTCCGAGCGTGTGCCTGTGTGGACTTTTGGGTTCTACTTTTCTCTTACTTCAATTTCAATTCAATATTGGTTGGCCATCACAGAGGAGAGAGAAGCCGAAGACAACGATAAAACCAACGTCACTGCTCATGGACCCATCTCACTTTTACTTTCTCCATTGACTTGCTATAGTATGTTGTTGAGGCAGAATTCCTGTTGCGGTGCACTGTGTTGATGGCTTGTCTACCTTGCTTTGTCCTCTCACCAATCTCCCCAATTCTCCATACTTGCTTATTCCACATTGAACTGTGAGTTCCATCTTCATTCTCCGGATCAATAATTGTAGAATGCGAGAATTCGAGAATCCAGATGGGAACGCATTTTGAAGATTGGAGAATTCTTGCAAGTTCAACTGCTTATTTATGATATCTGATGCCACTCACTTCATTTCTGGTATATTTCTCTATCGTTCGTGTTTCACATACGCAATAATTGAAGCTAGCAAACACAATTTAGTTCGAAGACGGTCCTTTTCAGTTTAATCCTATGAATAATTAGGGTTTTGAAGCAGGCTTGATCTTCCAGGGCTAATAATTTTCTTAAATTCTTGTTATTTCTGGTCACTGTTTGATTTGATCAGTGAAGTGCGCAATTTATGCATAAATAAGCACACCAAAAAAATATTGAAGCTCAATTTCTTTTTTTTTTTAACTAAATAAACTCTTTGTTGGATTGCGATGTTGCCTGAACCCTGGGATTCGAGCTTGCTTCTATCTATGCCTGATGACATTTTTGCCATCGTTTCCCAGTTTCTCTTGCCAAAAGATGTATGTAATCTGGGTCTGTGCTGCAGGAGCTTAAATGCTCTTGTGGCGTCTGAAAAAATCTGGCTCACCCAATGTGACGTAATTGGTATAGTGCCCCACAAAGACCTGGTTGAATGGCGAAAGGGTGTGTCATCCTACAAGGCTCTTTGCCGTTTTCTGGTTAGTGTTCGACCATTGATTGGAATATGGGTTCATCAGAATCCTGAGCTTGGTAACGTAGTCTATGTCATGCCTGGTTTTGTTTCGGTTGTAGGGTGCCGGATAATTCCTCAGGAGCTTGGTCCATTGGGCATTGAAGATGGTCCTATTCTCTGGGCACCAGTTTTTGAAATTATTGGCGATTTTGACGGTTTTGCTACATTTTTTCTGCATGGGACAGAGAAGGGAGCCGACTATATTTATCCTGGCTCAGTTAAGGCCATAGAGAGAGCTTGCAATGTGTTATTGCTTGAGGTTGAACCCAGGCAGCAGAAACATGGCAGTACTTTGTTGCATGGTAAGAGCTTTGAACACCAATCAGAAGCGGAGTCATCAAGAAAAGTTTGTAGGTCCAACAATGGACTTTCTAGGTTACAGAGGGTGAATGGAAACAATGAGGTAACTATTCCTTTCAGCAAATTAGCTTTTAGTGATAGAAGAAAGCTGCTTGAGGTCGTTACAAACCAAGTTGGAGAGAAAGTTCCTGATATGGCAGTTGGACCATTATTTCCTAGATTGAGGGACGATGAGGGCAACTTCAAGAAAGATTTAGTGCTCCTATCAGAAAGAAGATCACTCCTTATTCAGGTGCACAGCCTTGGTAGTAGTCAGGTTGACTTTAAGGCAAATTCCCAACAGGCAGTTGGTCCCAAGCAATTAGAGCTGGATAACATCCGAAAAAGTGTTGACAGTTCAAGGGCTTTCTGCAATCCTCGGCATGGGGAGGATGTTCATACCCATTTTGTCAAGAGAAGAAGTCTTGGTGGCTATTTCTTGGACAGCCTTAAACAGGTCCTTGGAAAATCCAACTCAATCAATGGAAGTCGTGCAATTTCGAAAAAGCTTACTTCAAGCAGTGAGAATAAGCATGCACGGCTTCATGAATTCCTCCGATCTAGTGACACCATAAGACTGACATTACATGCCTCAACAGTCAAATTATCTTCTTATCGAGCATGGCCTAATATGCATGAGAGTCGTTTTGCACTTTATAAGCTTCCAATGCGAGTTCCCACAGCTGACCAAGAATATGCTGGTCTGTGGGGAGGGACTTTTGGTTGGCCTCCTGGAAAGCCTTCTGAAGACAAGCCTGGAAAGGCTCTATTCTTTCTTCTGCTCTCTTATGACGAGTCTGGTGGACAACAGCAACTCATTGCAACCAAAATATTGGAAGGCACCCACTATGTCTTGCACCCTAATGGCTCGGCAATGTTTATAGTGAATGTTAATGAGCCTTCATCTGAACCATTTCCTTGGGACACCGATGCTGGCTCCTTTCCTGTGGTTATCAAGCATGCTTTCATGGGAGAGGGTATTGCAAATGGCTATGGGTTTAGATACCCTGGATCGAAGCCCGGTTCCCTCTTTGTATTTCATAATGGCATCCTTGCCTTCATTTGGAAGGAGTCAAGGGCTGTTTTAACCTTGCAAAGACTCAACTTGCAAGAACTTTTGAAGAAAGGTGAAAGGATAGCTGCTCTGCCTCCCGTTTTCAATTTTTCATACCTGACAAAGTCCTACTCAAATGTGTTTGCTGGTTTCCCATACAATTGCAATTCTTTGTCGACACCAAGGTTTGTTTAACGCTGACATCATAGCTTCTTTCACATTTGAAAGTTTTATCTGTATGGCATTTTCCCCTTGCTCTAGGGTTTTAAAATGTCATAGTTGACTTTCTAAAGTAATTTTCTATGTTCTATTGCTTCATAGAGTATTTTTTATTTTTTATTTACTCTTGACTATTGGATGCACTAATGAAGATGGGAGGAGAAAACAATTCACAAGCACCGTTTTATCAATTCATTTTATGAAATTGATCGGGAACATCTTTTAGATATGGCTACAACATATGTTGCTTCGTTAATCAAAGTTTCCCTTCTTTAAATGATATTTCCTTGACCATGTAAATATACAATGGTAGAAAATTTTAAAATGTTGTATCTCAAAGCTTGGTAAGGTTGATGGTTTTCCTGCAACATCATCCCCTTCTAAGAGTGGCCAAATGGAGGAAATTCTAAGCCACAGTTTGTTTCTTTTTGACAGGCAAAGAGAGCATTAGTAGGTTTGGGATCCAATGGTTACTGTGCCCCGTTGCCTACATTTATTGCAAGTTGACAAAAGATTGAAGCTTCTGGGATTGGCTGGTGACAGAAGTTTCAGAGCTTCATTTCTTCTAGCTGTTATAGAATGCACTCCCTGCTCTATGGTATGTTTAGATGTTTGGACGGGTAGAATAGAGAAAAATGAAGGAAGGAAAGGTTATCTTTCAAAAAATCATACTAAAAATGATAAGATAATTATGTATTTCTTTATTTTTGTCCTCCATTTTCTTTACTCGCAAACCAACCAAAAGGTTTTTCAAACTAAAGGTGAAGGCAGTCCTTGTGTATTTATATTATGTGGAAATTATCAGCTTATCTGATATAGGCATAAACCAATATCTGTTCTAATAAAATTTCCCCAGCATTCTATTAATAATGTGTGATATGTGGACATTGTCAACCATTCTAATTATTTTCTCGACTTATCAGCACAAAAAAAGGGGGGGGGGGGAGGGTGATATGTGGACATTGTTTTGTAGTTAACTCCAGAAAATATAATAACCTCGACTGTTAACCATCAGGCGATGAACACCATTGTAAAATAATAAATAATAGGATTTTCTTCCTCCAAAAAGATATAGAGAGCCTGCCAAAAGGTGACAATATTATCCAGGCGTCCAGGATATTGTAAGTTAACTATCATAATTGCCCAAATTTTTCATTCAAATATCTTACGCAATGTAATGGGGTATAACATCAGCATAGTAACGGTTAGGGAACACAGATTCCATCTGGGGTTCTCTGGAACATGTTTGACGCTGGACTGATATATCTCACAGCATCTATATACAAAATGTCACTGAAATATTAAACCCAATCTAAATTCCAATAATAGCACAAATTTTGGAATAGTTGCAATGGTGAAGGCAAATTTCAAAGGCCAGACACTATCGCCAGTGTTTGCTGCGTTGGCATGTATCAGTCACTGTGTTCTTCAAGCTGGCAATGGTTCCTCCATAACTGTTACACCATCAAGCATTGTTAGTTAGATGACTTTTCTTTTTTGCTCTCTCTCTCTCATGTTGAGAAGGCGGGATAGAGAGAGATACCTTTTCTTTTTGTGGAAACTTCAGCACCATCTGCAACAGGTGCTTTAGTGGGGACATCAGGGAGGTCCAATTTCTCACTGATTTCTTCAGGCACAGAGACAGGAGCTTCAGGAAGATCTTGAACCAGAAGCTGACAACAAGGACAGGAACTCTTATGTCAGTTAGTATAAAATAACAGAACCTAGGGGCATGATTCCATTTTTTGTACATTCATGCCTCTTCTATAGAAAAGTCTTGCTCGGTAGGGCTTTTATAATTAATTCCTTTATCATATATTCAATTTAGCATTGATCATCTCAGGAAACAATCTATAGTTCTGTAGTTTGCTGAGAAACAGAAACACTACGGAATTCCATGCTTCTACTGGCAGCCATAACTAGAATGCAATAATGTTACACAGCTAATTGCAGTAAACATGCTTAAAGGTTAGAAAATTGATATACCTGAGTTTCCAGGTTCTCAAATTCGGCTAAAATCTCTTCCTCATCTTCTGCTGATAACTTCTCCCCTAATATAGCATTAATTTCCTTCAAAATTAACATAATTATGGCACCCATCAGTAAGCATCGAATACAAACAGAAATAATTCAAGAGTCAAATGTTAAAGGAAAGTAACAATAACATATTAGTTGACAAACACACTCAAGCTCCACCAAACCAAAATCTTATCACAGTGAATGTACACAAAAAAATCATGTAGCAAAAGAAGCAAGAGTGAGGATATATGTGGAAGTCAAGCTCACATCTTGATAAGCTTGGGCTTCAGCAGTATCATCCATAAGTTTCTGAACATCCTCAAGGTTTATCTCGCTTTGTATGGCTTTCATTGCATTGCTACCGGCCTTCAGACTTTCCAATACATCCTTCTGCTTGGTTGCCAGTTCAATATCTGCTAACTGAGCAAAAGGAATAAGTGCATATATAGCCAAATAGTAAAGCCATCCAACAGTAAATGAGACTCCTTATTACTATATGCTACGTCCTTGAGACCAATTGGCCTTCGTCACTGCATGTTATCTGCTACCTACATAGGCAGCATTAGACTATTAATTGTTCCAAAAATGTGAATGGCTCTGATTTAAAAATTACTTCTCACCAAAGAAAGAGTTAAAAACAATAAAAAAAGGGTATAACATGACTGAGAGAAGTGTAAATTATATATGAAATCGTTACTTGTTGCTCAACATTTATAAGCCAGGCATCAACTTGCTTCAACAATTCTTCTTGTGTTTTTTTCTTCTTTAATGCTAACAAGGCCCTGTCCTTCTTCTTTTCGCGAATCAAATCTCTTGCCGCTTGCTTTTCTGCCTCGATAACCGCATCAAGCTGGAAAACGAAGATCACAAAAGGAAATAAGGCAACTCATCCTCTTGGATATTGCAAGCCATTGCTAAACAAAAATGCTTTAACTAAGCACACAATACACCCAGCTAAAAGTCAAGTAAGAAAGGCAGTCACAATCATATATGCATGCTGACAAAGATTGACTCATAAATAAAAATCCCGTTCAAACTCAAAATATAGACTGATCATGTGTCACTAAGGCTGTTTATAATCCAAAAAAACATTTACTCCAGTAGCTTAGATACAGATTTTCCAATAAAACGGGTTGAAGAATCTTATTGACTTGAATTCAGTGCGATTTTGCAAGCAAAACTACAACAGAAGGTGTCTTAACTGCTTTCTCTATTCCGAAAGGAACAAATATAGCTTTATGGACATGCAATTCTAAAACTGTCAACGGCTTTGATTATTTTGAAGCTGCTTTCAATTAGCCCAATATTCCATTGCCAAGCAACGCAGAAAGGATCGAGAAGAAACCAAAAAAGCGTAACTTCAATTACCCCACAAGGAAAAGTAGATGGAAAAAAAATAACAGCATTCACCAAATTCCCAAGAGGGATAGTGGCCCTGACCTTTTGTTGATATTGAGCAAGCTTCCGTCGCTGGGTCTTAAGCGAGAGAATTGCTCGATCGACGTCCGTGATCTTTGGCTTCTTCACAAATATATTCCCCATTGAATTCTGTAGAGATAAAAGGTCTTTGCTGATGAAAATCAGGTTTGTCCTCGATCACAGAGGACGCGACCAACTCATCGTCCGATATTGAACAACACAAATTATATTGCCCTGCTGCCTTTTCAATTTCTCACTTGTTTTCTTCACGGAATTTTCCGTTACGCTGTCGAAAGACCAATCACCAAACGGGAAGAGACTTCAACAGGGTTTTGCATTTTATGCTTCGTTTGCTTGGCCGGAAACCATAGGGTTGTTGAAAGTTTTTTCCCAAGAAATATTTTCCACATAGAGCACCGCAGCCATCTCAATTCTCAAGTTGTTTGCTTTTTTTTTTTAATTTGTTTACATAGGGATATTTTTCATGGGAAAAAAAAGAAGTGTTTTCTGGTGAATTTTTTAATTGTTAGTATTTCATGAAAAACCCAAACAAACTCCTATCAAAAGCAACTAATTTCAAATAGGCTTAAAATAACTCTATTTTCTGTCATTATCATTGCATTTTCTTTTTTCTTAGACATTTAAAATCAATTAGTATTTCTTAAGATTGTAGGAGTTTGGTATGGAAGCAATTGCAATGCCTTTTAAGCAAAATATTACTTTATGCTTGAATCAAATTTAACGGTCAAGGATATAGAAATAGGTTAGGAATTTTACATATAGCTATGCATGGTCTTGCCATGCTATTAACTTTATGCATAAAACAATGATATTGATAAATGATTGTTATCAAATATTCTGCAGAAAGGATTTCTAAGTCAATTATTGTTCTTAATTAATTACCTCGGATTTTTACATTTCACCAGTTGAATCTGCTTCGGGAACATATAGAAGGAATTGAGAATACTTGACTTCAGTCTGATTGCTGCAATACAGTGGGAGGCTGAAAGGCTTTACGTATAGTTTCTTTACTTTATTCTCTCTGTTCTCATTACTTTCCAGCGGACAAGAATGATTAAATAAAATACAATTCAGTGGCTATAAGAAACTGATTCTTCTGAATCTAGCTAAAACTTATTTAACCAATGAAATCTGCACACACGTACATAACCTCTTGCAGAAGTTTCTAGTGAACACTTTCTGGCAAACTTCAACAATCATCCACAAGTCTATCCAAACTCCTGCAAATAGCATCACAAATATGAATGTTAGTTCTTTGCCATTCCTTCACTCTTTCAAATCCAGTAAAATGCATTGTCATACATTGCCCTCATCTCAAAGGCTGTTTGAGAAAAACAAATAAACCTTAACACCTACCTCTTTTACATGCATTAACGCTAAAATTGGGGGATGCTCAATGATCCCATGTCAAGTACTCTAGGGAGAATCTGCGAGAGTATGAGGCTTGTAAGATTGAGATATCAAACATGAAATATTCAAGATAGCTATTTAAGTGGGTTTCACAAGCAACACCTCCCCCAATCGAGCATTGATCTTCAAGGGTACAAAACCATCCGCACGTGTCACACCTATATTTACTATTGCAGTAGAGGCACCAGCCTCATGGGCCGCCCTGTGAAAGTAAATTTTAAGAAATTTTATCATTTGCAAGATATACAGATAGCCAATAGAACATGGGCAGGAAAATATTTCCAAGCCTTGATGTTAGGCAATTAATAGAAGACAATCCCCCCTTCTCTGCAAACAGATCATTGTTTAGTTTTATGAAGATACAGAGGTTTAATTCAAAGGTGACACTGTCTAATTTTGCTAATGTAATATCATTTCCCCACCAAATAAGAAAAATATCATTTTGCAGTTCATTTTCAATAAGTATCTAGTGTCTACAAAATATTAGATACTTAACCCCATATATATGAAAGACCTACAGGATCTAGAATTTACCTGATAAGTCGAAAAGCAGACATGGTCATCAGAGACGAACCCAGAACAAGAAAAGCATCACATTTTCTAGATGCTTCCATTGCCATATCAGCTCTGTCCTTAGGAACGTTATCACCAAAGAAGACAACCTTCAAAAACAAACATAGGATGACGACAGTTAAGCAGACTACACAAGTATTCCATGTTTAGTTAATATATACATAAGATGATCCAATAACAGATCTTTGACTATGAAACAAATTCATAGGCCTATTATTTATGCTTCTCTTGCCACACTTTTTGACCAGCTATAAGCACAAGGATTGATATTCTGTCAAAAACTACAGGATAAACACAGAGAATAACAGCTGAAATTTTCAAGTAACAGAAACAAAATTGCCTACATCAGGTTTGAGCATCCCGTTGCACTTCTCACAATTAGGGATGATAAAATCTTCCTCCCAAAATTTTTCATCAATCTCAATATCACCATCGGGTCTTTGTTTCATGCCAAAGCTCTTGTCTGACCCAGGGTCGCCATGATCCAAACTTTCAATAGCTGCTGCCCACTGCAGTAAAACATTTATCTGAAAATGCAATCTCAATACACAGGAGAAACAGCCAATCATATTGAGAAACCCCACATTCATTCATCAAATCAAGCCTCTATAAATGATGATTCTGCTAACCCTTTCAAATATTATCAATCTTGTTAATCATAAAGTCATTTCATCAGCATTAATCAAGTGATAACATAATTTATCCCCGGAAAGTGCAACATATTAACCTTTGGATTAAGGGCCCTCACTCGGTCCTGAAATAAACTCCGGCAAAATGAAAATCCACAATCTAAACATATTACAGTGTATACAGTCCCATGTAACTCTAATGGGTTGCTGCCAGCACGGTGATGTAACCTGAGAACAAGATGCAAGACAAATTTATAGTAGGCTGGCTTGTGATATCTCAAGTTTGCTAAGAAAGGGGTCACTGATAATAACTAGTAACCTGTCAACATTTTGGGTAATCATAAAATCTATTCTTCCAGCTTTCTCCAATGTTGCTAAAGCATGATGGGCAGCACTAGGTTGTGCCGCTGTAAATTGTCTCCACCCAGCATAGCTCCTAGCCCAGTATCGCCTCCGGGCCCGACTTGAACGAAGAAATTCCTGATTATAAAGTGTCAAAACTAAGATACAGCTAAAATGGCAAAACAAGATCTTGAGACCTTCAGATTCAGGTATACTGTATATGGATAATAGAACAGTACTTAGTACTCAAGCTATTAGAAAATGATAAGAAAATATCATGGCATTATACCAATACCCACTGGGTGAAACATGATATCTAATTGAAAGAGATTTATGTTTTCCTATCCAACTAGGACATGGTAACAAAGAAGCAGATTTGGCTGAACATGCCTTCAGATCACCTGATGGGTTATTGGTTTGAAACCAGTGCTATAGGCTCCATTGGGGCTGCAAGAAATAAGACAAAAGGCTATTTGTAGAACAGATAATGAGGAAATCTATTAATCAAATACTAAGTACCATATGGGAATAAATAAAGCATCAAGACTCGAGTAATAAATTTTGGCAGGCAGTTCACTCCATGGATTTAGTTTCAAGATATCAAAGCATATTTCGGTTTCATAAATGAAAGGAGCAACACGTTTCTTTGATTCATTTGAATAGAGTGGAATGGAACCTTCTGTAATCGGGGATACCGCACTCAGTGCTAATTCCAGCTCCAGTCAATACCATTAGCTTGTTACTGCACATTAATTAGGAATCCAGACAGGAAACAATTCAGACTTTGAAAGAAATAAATCATCATATATTGAGGATTACAATATAATATACAATGCAGCACTCTGAAATCAAAATTCTAAAAATGCAGTGAGTGTGATAACTAACCTTTTATCAAAAAATTGATACAAAAGGTTAATGTCTTTGACACTAGGAGGATCTGCATCAGGAACAGCTTTCTTTTTCCTTGAGAAATTAGATGCAGCTTTTTCTTCATTTTTTGGTGGTGCATCGGGGAAGGCAATTCGGCATGACGTATACACAAACTTTACAGAGCCCCGGGAAGCCAGTAATCTTCTGGCTCTTCTAGCCAATTGCCAATTTCCATTATTTGAATGAACAAAATCTATGAACATGACAAAATATATGTGGGCAGATTCCGTTACTGTTACTATCAAATAAGCCACAATTATGCAGCAGAATAGGTAAGGCATGATATGCTGCAGCCAGCAGAAGAAGCTTGCGCATAAAACAAAGCATACTTGCCTGTTATAATATTCCCTAGCACTTCCCTTGTGATCCTAATAGACTGCACATTAGATGATAAAATTTCAAGTCAAACTCAAGATACTGCATGACATGTACTTTCACTGTATAGGGCCATAGGATTGCAGATGCTTACAAGAAAAGAGTTTTGCCTTCAACTGTTAAAAATTAAGTCACAGAATATAATACACATTTGATGCGAACCAAATGGAGAAAAGCTCGCATCGGCATTTCTATCGAATATCATTTCCGGAAGCAAAAGAGGCAATATGAAGTTTATTTCTTTTATGAATCTCTTCGTTAAACTACTTGTACAAGTTTCTTCATTTTAATTTACAACTGTAATCTAATCAGGGACCTCCTAATATTCCAGGTTAAAAACCAAGGAAATCAAACAGAGAGAAGTGGAGCTTACCGAGAGAGAAGGTCGGTGGGAATGGAAGCGCATAAACATGGCCAAAGTAGATTGAATATTTCAAGACTTTTTGAGTCCTTCTGGGCGAAACGAATTTCAATGATATGGACAAGGAAGACAGAAAAACCCAAAGGGAAGGGGTTACTTCGTAGTCTCTCTGTTTCACTCGCTCCGACCACATCGGTAGCATCGGCCTTCAGTTGGCTAACTAAATTTTGGTCCATTAGGTATACTGTTCCACGTTGCTTACTTCCCCACCGTCTATACCTCAACAACACTCTCAATTCCAAAAGTACCCTTCCATAATATTGCTAATTACCTCGTAACCAGTCATAATTCGATGGTTCATTTCATGGAAGATAAATTAGATAATTAGATAACAATTCTAATGGAGCAGTAATTCTACTGTGTCATTTGGGGTTCATTCTTCTTTGGTGGGCTTTCAATCACTGTAAGTGCTGCCAGATTGGTATCAAACTTTTACAATGGACACATCTGCTTTGCAACTGCCAGAAGAGTATTGCATTATGTTGAATAAAGACAATATTAGACCATCCATTTTTAACCTTTCCATCTTGTTCGGATAAACAGTTTGTTTCTACATGCAGCATGGTTATCTATTTTGGAAAGAAGTTACTGCCTCGCCATTGCAAATTTGCTGGGAATACGATGATCAAAATGGAAAAGGTATGATTCTTCAAAACTCTATAAAATAAGTGTAGGAATGTCCTTTGATATCACCCAAAAATCCACTAATTCCTCGCCATTTTAACTCATGCCCATCATCAGAGGGGTTTCACCCAAGATACCTTGGATGCTTTCTCCACAGCCCACCAACATTTGCCTCTCACTATCATCCCCTTGCGTGCACCACTTGGACAACCATGTCATTATGTCCTATTCTTATTGACAACCCGATATACTTAGTACTACCCCACCCGTCAA
Organism: Saraca asoca; assembly: GCA_026873985.1. NCBI lineage: Eukaryota > Viridiplantae > Streptophyta > Magnoliopsida > Fabales > Fabaceae > Saraca > Saraca asoca. The sequence continues at coordinate 3,341 of JANHAO010012742.1, read as the reverse complement.
TCACTATCATCGTTGAACACACAAATAGTATTATATCTCTAGTTACATCACCATTCCATATAACGGCTAGTCATGTAGCTTTATCCAATCCTTCGGAGCATTTTACCCCTGACTCCATGGTTATATAAGGCTACTAGATACTCTTTTGAAACCCTAAGACATATTATTATAAACTCTTTGTCTTTTATTATAAACTCCGGCCATCATCATTGGTGTTTTTCTCCTTGTACAGGTCACCAACACCACCCTTTGTAGGCAACACTTATCACTGATGTCGTCTGTGAGCTTTTTCCACCTTGGTTAGAAGAATCTAAGTCTAAAAATTCTTTACCTTTTCCCTCACCCTAAAAACCACTCTTACCACTTGAAAATGAGCCACTTAGTTATAGGCTCTACCCCTAATGATAGCTACCACTATACCCCATCCCCATTATGACCAAGCCAATTGAGCTAGCCTACCACCAACACCATGGCATGACCGCTACAATCATGAAAATCGAGAATGCTAGATCCATGATAAGAAAGAAGGGGCTGACAGCAACCTAGATGTTAAGCTCCAATAGTAGGCTTTCCTGGCTGAGATTTGATAGTTGTGACAGGCTAAGCCTGAATAGTGGTAGTAGTAATTGCGCCAATAGCAGCACCAACATGAAAATTAGTAAGGAGAAGAGTATGACACATTGAACCTTGAAGGTGCTCATGATGGAGCTGGCAGTTAGCAGTTCCATAGCACAAGTAACAATATTGTCACATCTCGAAATCTAAGGGTGTGATTGGTACAAATCATCTTATGGTGATTTGTGAAGTCATGAGCATAACCTCTCCAAAATTCCTTTAATATTTTGAATTGTGAAAATAAATGCAAAAAATGATTCTTAGTGCTTTTTTAGAAAAAATCCATGATATGCATAATTGCTATGTAAACATTTTCTTTAAATATATAGCATATAAATTTAAAATGAAATACTTTTCATATATGAGGACTTAATGTCTGGCTGAATAGACCATATACCTGATTTCAATAATATGTAATATCCTAGAATATCTCCTAATTGAAATAACTCTTATAAGACTTCTTAGCTTGAAAAATGTTAATGAAAAAAGTGAGTACGACCACTCAGTGAGCAGATCACAAACCCAACTTTGGGTTAAAAATCCTTTTGGTGATACATATACCCATAAATACACACACACACACACACACACACACACACATATCTATATTGGAAACATATTTTCATATGTTTTTCAAAACGTAATCACAACCATCTCCAAGATTTTCATCTCTCATTCTTACTATCTATCTTTATCCTTGTTAACTATTCTATCACATCATAAACAAAGCATAACTTGAAATCATTATACTTTCTTTACTAAATCATATATGATGACAATGTGAAATTCATCGTTCATAATTATACTAACAATAAAGAATACTGGGGGAGTGATGTTCCCTTACTTTAACTTTCCTTTAACTGGTAATTTTAAAAAATATATAAAAAGGGAGCCAGAAGAGTAGAATCCCACTCACCTGATCATGTGGAAAAACTGCATCATACAGCAGATATAGGTTTGTCTTTAACACTACATCTGGCCTCTAGCCTAGATGCAATATGGCAAATACTCTAATGAAGACAATTTAACCACTTAATTTTTTTTGATTTAAAACATATAGGTTAGATTAAAGGAAATTAGATTGTGAATTATTCAGTTGATTTACTTTAGATTCATTTTTCAAATCGGAGATTGCATTAGAGCTCTTTCCGATGAGGTTTCTATTTTGGCCAACACTCAACTGCATTAAGATTATGGGACTCCAAGTTTCATACATTAGATTTTGTCTGACCTAACACCAATTGGTTAACCATTCTTTAGGATTTGATCAGTTGGTCCTCCCTTGGGGATTATGCTCATGGTTAACTAGTTACTTGTATAGACTCATGTTCGAATCTAGTCAGGTTAACCTTAGGGGGTGTTACAAATATGGACCATATCGAGGCTACTATTAACAACCCCTACCTAGAACACCATCACTAACTAGAAAACCACCCTTTTACTTCAGACATCACGGCAACCCTATAACACCTAAGTTTAAAGCCCATTCCCATATTAAGCATTATGATGGAACCATTAACTCTCAAGACCATCTTGAGGCCTTGAAGGCAACAATATTGCTATTTAGTGCCCTGGACACTATAATGTGTCGAGCTTTCTCCACCATCTTAAAAAAGATAGCTGTGAAATGGTTCACCTCCCTTTCCTCTAAATCTGTTTCCCATTTTTAGTAGCTAGCCAAAGCTTTTTTAACCTATTTTGTCACAAGAAAACCTTTGCCTCCCTTGTTAATTTTGCCTAAGGCGAGAAAGAGTCTGAAAGACTTCCTTATCCATTTCAATAGAATTACTTTAAAGATAAAAAACTTACTTGGTGAAGTTGTCGTCCACACTATAATCACTAGTTTTTGGCATTATGATTTTCCACAATCTCTAGCAAGATGCCCCGCCACCATAATGGCTGAACTCTTACAGTGATTGACAAAATTCATTAATGTAAAAAAAGTTGATCATGCCAGGAAGAGCAACAAAATGCAGGGCCAACCCAAGCAACTCCCTCCTAAGCCTAAACTAAAAAGGGAAAAAGACAAATTCAACCTTAAAGGCAATTGCTAATGAGAATGCGTTACCATAGTGATTCCTCTTTGACGGTCTTGAGCACCTACATAATCACAGATGTCAATGTCGCCCTATTAGTGCAATGGCTAAAAAGACAGAAGCATGTTGGCCTTGTAGACGAAAGCAAGTATTGCAGATTCCATGGAGATTATGAACATTACATCAAGGATTGCATCACGCTAAAGGAGGAGATAGAAGACCTCATCAAGTAAGGGCAACTGGACTTGTATCTTTATAAAGGTGAAAGTTATCCAATCGTGGGGAGCCAAACAAGTGACGAGAGAAATGGTAGAATGAAAAAAGAGATAGCAGAGAACAAAGGTGACACAAGGCATATCAGAGAAGGCCACAGCCTAATCAGGGTAAGTGCACGTTGCCGGTTGGTGTAGTAGAAGTTATTGTAGGAGGATTTGTGGGTGGAGCATCCTCAGCCAATGCAAGGAAAAAGGCTATCTGAGTGATTATGAATGTAGATAGCAACAAGAAGGCATGGATCAAAGGTCCATCCCTAGTCATCTCTTTCCCAGATGAAGACTATGGTGACATCATCAGAGACTACAAATTCATGGTAGAATATGTCTCACTTGTGACCTATGGACTACTTGTTCTAATGAGGGATATCTTTGCTTGACTGCACATTATGTTGATTTAGATTGGAAACTAACTTGT
>JANHAO010012741.1:0-16214 GCA_026873985.1 Saraca asoca | reverse complement strand
ATATATATATATATGTATACTATTTTGGATAAAGTTCTTGAAGTTATAATTGTGTACAAATAAACTATAATGGAGATTGTAATTATGAGATAATATAGTTATAATTTCTAAATATCCTTGGTGGTGTGATGATTGAGAAAATAGAATATCAATTATTTATGAGTAAACCAGCAAATGTTAAGTCACATTCTTTGGAAGAATGTAGTGATCTCACACATTGTTTCATATGGAGATATATGGACTAATATATAGAAATATGTTAGAGGACATACGACTAGATTGACCCACCCTTAGAAACCATATAGATTTTTATCATGTGTCAATAAACTTTTCATATGAAAGGTGGCGTAAGTGATCCTTCATACTTGAGATCAGCATAGTATCTTATATATAGAATCATGTACTTTGATTATATTCTAGCCTTGCACTCTTGAAAGTGCAAATATGAATAACTTTTGGCACACCACAAAGTGCATGATGGTAGTGATTGATTAAGAGAGAATTCATCCTCTTTAATAACAAAAGAAAGATATTCTAAAGATGTTTTAGCATTTGTGCCATGTTTAAAATCATCAACCTATGTATTACTTAATACATAAAAGAAATTTTATTTATAATCAATTAATGGTACATAAAAGGAGATTTATATATGAACGAATGTGAGATAGCAGATGGTCAAATGTACACCTTAGATAGGCATTCATAGGGTTGACACTTGAACCATACCCTTAGTCCAATTTGAATATCAAGAGATGAAGGGATTGAATTACACCCTAACACCTTGTCATGAAAGGTTTGATTTTCAAATAATTTATTCCTAACATTTGGGTGGTCACGGTGCTTTGCTAGAAGCCAACCATGATTTATGAATTTGCTTAGACAATTTGGAGAAATTGTGTTTGAATTAAAAGGAGTTTTAATTCAATTGAGCTGGTAGAAGCTTGTAAATGAATTCATTGTCAGCATGCATGGAATTAAAATAATTAAGGGATGATTACAAAAAATAGTTTATAAGTATAGACTCATATAGAAGTGTCTGGGCTTGTTGGACACAAGAATGAGAGCATTAGGTTAAGGAGTGTGAACTCCTTGGGCTTAAGGCGTTGCACTAGTTGTGCAACCTATCCACCTTGAGTGGATGGCACAAGTAAAAGGCAGCTTTAGCTTATGCACCACCCATGAAACTTTCTTACTTTTGCTTATACTCTAAACTTTTCTATTTAAAGAAGAGAGAAGCCAAACTAAAATGAGATGACCATTATTCAACCCTAGCATATGTGTTGTGCCCTAACTGTCTCTCTATAGTCTCACTCATCTCTTCTTTGCATTCAAACAATCAACCCTGCCCTAGTGAATATTGATTCCTCAGAGAGCTAGCACCTCTTAAACTGAGTGGTTATATTTCTTACTCTACTAGTAATCTGAATTTGGTGGAAGCTTTGAATCAACTTGGTTTTTGTAAATCACCATTAGTGTTAGAGATTAAACTTGAAGGAGTTGTCTAAACACATTTTGAAAGAGTTGATTGTGGGGCTTTTTCATGGAATTTTTGGAGTTCAAATTCGAATTTGGAGATTGAAGATTCTGACAACTACTCTTGAAAAGATATAACTTAAATACTAGTTTATGGTTTATTTAAATTATACCTTATTTTATGAATTAATTAGTGACAACATGATCCAAATTTGGAAAATTTTAAAATTTTTGCTGCACACACTTGATGCGTATCATAAGCATATTTGATGTACTTAGATCCACTCTTCCCAATAAATCCACCTTGAAAAAGCATTTAGCCCCTTAGAGTTAGTCAAAGAGCTTGTCAATCCATGGTAGTGGATACCTATTCTTAATTGTCACTTTATTTAGCTGGCAGTAATCTATGCAAATTCATATTAAGCCATCATTTTTTTTGACAAAAAGAACTGAAGCACCTTGTGGTGAAGTACTCAGTCAAATATACCCTTGATCTGCTAGATCCTATAGCTGTAACTTCAATTCCTTTAACTCTGATGATGCCATCCTATAAGGTGGTGTAGAGATGAATTGAGTTCATAGTACCAAGTCAATTTCAAATTCAATCTCCTTATCTAGTGGCAACCCTGACAACTCATCCAGAAACACAGAGATAATTGGACACCACTGGAACAAATTCCAGCTTAGGTGTAGGCTTTTCCATATATTTTATCATAGCTAAGAATGTTTAACATCCCCTCCCCTCCATTCTTTTCATTTCCATAGTTGAAACTAAATCGATTTTCATGTCATTTTAATCCCCTTGGAAAATAAAAGTAGGCTCATTTAGGAAAAAGAACTTAATCATCTTTTCATGACAATCTAAAATGACATAATGAGCTACTTAACAATCCATTCCCAAAATCACATCAAAGTAAACTACTAGCAAGATCACCAAATCCACTTCTATGATATTTCTTGAAATATTTATCTTACATTCCTTGACTACCCGAGTTGCTTGAAGGCAATCTCCTATTAGAGTTGCCATGTATAGATTATCACATAGAGGTGCAATGTTCATATAAATTTTACATCAAATATATTTGATATGAAAGATTGAGTAGCACTTGAATCAAATAATACTAAAATAGATCAGCTGTTATAAATATCATACTTGCTACCATAGCATTGGATGCCTGAGCATCCTGCTTAGTTAGTAGGGGTGAGTAGGTTGTCATCAACTAACTATAACCTAACAAACCATTTCTAGTTTAGTTAGTTACAACTGGTTGAATATTAGGAATAAGTTAATGTGGGAGTTTTTGGATGAATTTCAATTTTATGTGGTTGGTTATGGGTTTGAAATTTTCAACCCATTATAACCCATAACTAGTCGATAATTTAATGAATGTTAAATCATTTAATTTCTTTAGTGATATGATTTGTTTAGTTATAAGCCCTAAAGGCTGAAACTTGTAAAGCTTATTCTTCACTCTTCAATTTCAAACTTCCAATTTCTTCAATCAATGTCAAGAATCTTGAAACCCTTACACCCAAAATCCAAATTTGCCCCACCACCATCATTAAGCTCAATCATTGCAATACAACTCCTCTATCGGATCACCACAGCATCACCACGCCTAGCATAACCTATAGCACATGATACAAGTGTGCCTACTTGACACACTAGCACAAAGAGCTGAATTCTTATGGCTTTATCTTTGATGGGAAGAATATTCTTCAATCTTTATCTTTTATTGATTTTGACTTTTGAGAAAAATCTTGAATCTAAAAATTTGTATTGTTTGACTAATTTTCTGTATTAGGTTAAAGACTTAGAGTTAGGATTTTTACTGATTTTATTGTTGAAACTTGAAATTAATTTGCTCATGAAATTTTTATGATTTTATGCATTTGCAGTTTTACAATCATGAAATTATTCTATTTGAGTGTGAGATTGTTGTTTTTGTATGATGCCTTTGACTCTTTATTTGAATTTTTTTTCTAGTCTTAGATGCGATTAGATGAGATATATGATTGCATGAAAAAGCTTGTCTATTTATGTTATTAGTTTATGTTTGGTTCCATGAATTACTTACAAATTTGTAATAGTAAGAGTTTGTGGAACACTAGAACTTGACATTATGTTATAGAGTTTGTTTCATGATAGAATTTTCAGCTTGTAGGTGGCTTTTATACATTTTGTTGTTTCTTTTTTTTTAATCATTGTGAAATCTAAACCTTTTAGAATTTATTTGAGCCAAAACTTGGGAATTTTCAAAGTTTAGGATAATTATGGATTATAGTCATAATTTTTAAAGAACTAAAACTATATAAAGTCTTTTAGCTCTGTTTTGTATGCTTACAATACCTTTGTTCCTTTTTGGCTATTTCTTCATATTATGAATGGATAGCAATATGATCACATATTTTATGAATTGTTGTTTCTAGTATTATCTATCTTGTTTGTTTCCATGGTCTTAAACTTTATATGGAGCACTTGAGGTTCGATCACATGATTATTGATTTGTTTGTACTTTTTGTATTGTGGCTTTATATTCTTGTCTCCTTACATTAATGTATCTAATGCCTTTAGAAGTTTTCATTTCCATGATCCTATATATGTGTTGTATCTTATTAAACTCTCAAATTGTGGAGTTTTTACTTTTTTTAGGACACCAATCCTTGGAAATGCATACATAATTATTGAAGCTTAACTAAGAAATTTAGTTTGTCCTCTGCCTTTAATTTTCTGTCATCCTATATATGAATATTATTGTAAACTTTTTGCTTCCTTAGGACACCAATCAGATTCATGGTTGGAATCTTATTTATTGTAGACTTGATTTTTATTTTCATACATATATATATATCACTTTTTAAATAACAAGTTACTTATAATTTTTCTATAGAAGTTTGAAGATAAATTGTTATAAACATTTATATTTTTCATTAGTAAATATAGAAAGAACAAGATGTCATGCCAAGGGTAATAAAAATAGAGGTTTGAATTATGTAGACCCTTAATTTTTTTTGATCATATTAGTCCTTCAGAAGTTGATCTTATTTAGTATCATTTAAAGAAAAACTTTTGGTGTTCTAAGTTTTGACATTGGTTCTTGGTTTGAGATATTGATATAGTTTTGATTATTTTAGAACTTGTGAACTAGTAGAAAAAAAAATCAATTTTATGTTGATAGGTATTGGTGGTGACATATCACCACCCCCTTTTATCTATAATAAGACATAAGAAAGATTTAACCTATGCCATACTACATAGTATTTTATTGATTCTACTTGTTATAAGATAAAAAAGGTTGTTTTGATGTGTTTTTATAAGATAAGTTTTTTTATAAATGTTATGTCATGGATCTTAAGATATAATGCTCTTCCTTTTTCAATATATTATATGCAACTAAAATTTCCTTTGTATAATTTTGATTGAAAACATCTTAATTGCCAAAGTCATTTTCTCAAAGAGATAATCAAAAGCTTAATTGATTTCAAGTGGGCTTATATATTAATTTTGTTTCTAAATTTATTTCTATGATGCAAATGGAAAAGCCTAATGACCCTTCAAGCAGTGGGGTAGGGGTGGCAGTTGTTGCTCATGATGTAGAAGCTGGATCAAGTGCATCCCCTACTCATTTAACCCTCATTACTGCTACTAAGAAGAAGGGAAAAAGACAAACAAAGAAAACACTATCAAAGAGAACACTAGCTAAAAGGAAGCTTTCTGCAAACCAACAAGCTGGCATTAAAACTCAGAAGAGATCACTAGCAGGGATTTCTTCAATGAAATGCCTAAAGATTAGGTAAGTGTACGGACTACTAAATGAGTATTGTGGCATTAGATTTCTATGTGGTAGTAAAGGTCATGGTACTTCAAATATGCTAGGTCATATGACTAAGTGTCCCGAATATCCATATGTATTGAAGTTAAACCCTAAGCAACAAGTATTAGATTTTGAAAGGACCTCTAATAAAACTATTAGTTAATTTTGTGCCTCATATGTATGATCTTGGAGAATGCAAAAAGGCAATTTCCATGTTTATCACTACTAATGAGCAACCATTTAAAGTAATAGAGGGTTTTGGATTTAAGTATATGATGAAAAGATGCTAGCCCTAGTTGATTGCTCCATCTAGATTTATTATATCTAAAGATGGCTATAAGTTGTTTTTAGAAGAAAAAGTTAAAGGTTAAGGATTTGTTAAAGTTTAATTGCTTTAAAGTTTGCCATACAACTGATCGCTGGACTTTTATCCAAAATTTGAATTATATGGCTTTGACTACACACTTTATAGATAATGAGTGGAAGTTGCTTAAAAGAATTCTTAATTCCTGTCTTATAATAAATCATAAGGGGATACCATAAGCAAATAAATTGAAACATGCCTGAATAAGTGGGGTTTGAGGAGGGTTTTAAGTGTAATAGTTGATTATGTTAGCTTTAATGATAGAGCCATAACATCTCTAAAGAAAAAAATTAAAGAACTAGAAAAGGTTAGTTATGAATAGGGAATTGATGCATGTTAGGTGTTGTGCCCACATACTGAATTTAGTGGTTAATGAGGGATTGAAGGATCTTCATTCCTCCATATAAGCTATTAGGAATGTTGTAAGATATGTGAGATCTTCTCTTGCAAGGCATTCTAAGTTTAAAGATGTCATCACATAAGAGCACATCACTCACAAGGCTTTGGTGTGCCTTGATGTTCCAACAAGATGGAACTCCACTTATATAATGTTGGAATCTACTAAAAAGTTTCAAAAGGCATTTGAGAGATTAGAAGATGAAGATACAAATTACTTGTTGCATTTTTGTGAGGATGATAAAAGAGAAGGCCCTCCAAGCATTAAGGATTGGAATAAATTCCTTAAAATCTTTTATGGTGTTACTCTTTCATTCTCTGGATCATTGTATGTGACCTCAAACACTACACTCATTCATCTTTCTTTGGTGGAAAGTGAGATAAATGGTTGAATTAAGGGTGAAAATTGTGATTTTGTTTTGTATTTCATGACAATGGATATGAAAAAAAAGTATTACAAGTGTAGGATAAAATTGATAACATGAACCTTTTAATTTTTTCTACCAATGTCTTAGATCCAAGGTATAAAGTGGCTTACATCAACTGGTCTTTTGAGGACATTTATGAGGAAGAAATGGCGAAATCAATTGTTAAAAGAGTGAAAGATGAAATGGGTAAGTTGTATCAGTGGTATGCTACTGAATATGGAAAGCCTATCACTTTATCCAACGATGTAATAGGGTTATCTTCATTTAAGGAGACTGAACATAGGTAACTAGCTACTCATAAGCAAGAACTGCAATGTTGAGGTCACACTTGAGACAAAAAGATACAACTGAGGCCAAGAATGAGTTAGAAAAGTACTTGAATGAAGCATGTGTAGATGAGGATGATAATTATGCTTTGTTAGCTTGGTGGAAATTAAATGAATCAAGATTCTTGGTTCTTTTAAAGATGGCAAAGGATTTGTTAGCTGTTTCAGTCTTAATAATAGCTTCAAAATTTGCATTCAACATGGGAAGACGTATTTTGGTTGTCTTCAGAAGCTCCCTTTCCCCAAAGATAACTAAGGCATTAATATGCACTCAAAATTGGTTAATGCCCATAAAATTTAACTGCTAAGACATTGAATTCAATGAGGAACTTGAAAATATTAAAGAGATTGAGCAAGGTAATGATATTTATAACATTTTAAGATTGTTTATTATTTTGTTTTCTTGGTTAAATTTGTTCTTATTTTACATTTTTTTGCTAGAGGTAATGGCAGATGCATCTACATGAACTGGTAGTGGTTCTTTTAGAATTGGAAATAATAATGGGGCAAGTCCAAGTGGAAGTGGTAGAGGGCAACAATAGTAGTGGAGGGATCCATAATAACCTATGGATGTAAACTAATATGATGAATGGTTAGTTTATAGTTTATTTTTCTCTGTTTCCTTGTTGAATACTTGAATTATTGAATATATGGTAACTAGCTTTTATACTCTCTTTTTTCACAAATTTCTATTACAAATAATATCTCTCAAGTCATTTTTGATAAATTTGATATGATACCATTTAGTACTTAGTCTATGGCTTTTTTGAAATTGATATAGTTAATAATTATAGTGCAACAAGGGCTAGCATTTTTTTTAGAGTGGTGCATATATAGAATACATTTTTTGGTTACCATTAGTATAGTTTGTGTGGTAAATGGGACATATATATATAGGCATTTTTTTTATTTATGGTACAGATTTGACATAGGGGAAATGATTATCATGTTGTCTTAATGCTTGAGTATAGTATAGTTGTATGAGGTAGTATATTTTAGGAAAAAAAATTGACATTTTTTTTGCATGATAGTTTTAGTTTATATGTTTTGGCCATTCTAAAATAGTTTACTCATTGCTTTTAGTTGTTAATAGTGTAAAAATTTCTATTATTCTAGTTGCAAGACAATAAAGGTGATTTTCAAACTTGATTAATATATTATTGTCATGTTTCTAATGTTTATTGTATTTAAATGGGCATTACTATATGATTCTTTAATTTTTAATAGACTTATTTAATCTAGTTTGTGTCTCTACGATTGATTGGAGATGGTATATTTATTAGAAGATTAAATTAAGAGTGATAGGCATATAAGAAGGCCAATCCAAATACTATAAAAAAAAAGTAGGAAAAAGTGAATGATCGAACCTTTTTAAACCATATAAAACCAATAAATTCAGTTGAACATAGTTTGGACATTAGTTTCGGTTAGTTATGTCACTTTCAATAAGCCATTCGATTATGAACGGGTCAATTGGTATGCAAACCAAAACCAATTAAACCCATATGTTGTACACCACTATTAGTTAGTGTGCAAACTTTGGTAGTTCCTTACCACTAGGAAGTTTATCTCCTACCTACTGATATTTGTCCTCCCCTATCACCATTTGGTGGAGGTCATGTGGATCTTACAAATGTAAACCAAAACTAATTGAACGTAAATGTTGTACACCCCTATACATTTAGTTTTGAGCATGTATTTGCCTTGTTGCCCATTAGGCTACACTTAAAACACCTTCCAATACCCCACATGCAAATTCTTGAGTGAAATTTCCCATATGTACACATACTGGAGGTTCCTTAAGGAAGTTTATACTTGAGGGGTAGTACTTGACTTCCCTATGCCAAACTACTTGTGACTTGGATCTTACTAAATTGGAGTTCTCATGTCCTTGGTCATGGCCCTTTTTTGTTGGGATCTTGTTATTCCCTTTAGATTGTTAATGATAGGTATTCCTTTCAAACTTACTCCTTGTTCACTTTCTATCTCCTATGGCTAATTTGAATGCTTTTTGTTCCTCCATCTTTAGCTCTAGATCTAAAGTCTTGTTCATAGCATTTACCATTGCAGTCTAGTCATCAACAGTGCTGGTTGAGAAATAAGAAATTTGTAGACCTTAAACAAAACAATTTACTCTTGACCTAGGGTCTGGGATCATGCTCCACGTATAGTGAGATAGTCTATTAAACTATGATGTATAGTCAGTTACCATTATTCTCGAAAACTTTCTCAAATCTAAAAACTCTCAGACTCTCTAATCTCTTATACTATTTGGCAAAAACATCTCTTAATAATTATCCCAGGCCTTAGGTAGTCTTTTGTCCCTTGGTAATCACACCAGACTTTTTGTCAATGTAACACTGTTCCCTCCGACATAAATCTAATATACTCAATATATTGCATAGGAGGACAACCTAATACTTCCAAGATCTTCTCAATATATTCCAGAAGAACTTATGGATCCTGGGTCTGATAGTCATCCTGAAAGGTCTTAGGCTTTAAGTAAAACAAATCTATGATGTGTGTGTTTCTAGTAAAAAGAAGTGGTAATGGTGCTATGACCTCTTCTTCTCAGCGTATTTATTCATTATGTTCTTCCGTCTAAGTCATAATGTGAACCAATACTTCTATGGTTCATTGCAACTGATCCACCAAATCTGCAAGCAAGTGAATCTGTGTAGTTGTGTCATTTCCATAGTTTCATCTCACATATTCAGCTATGGATTTGAAGGTAAATTCGATTCTTGGTCCTCGTTTCATTTGGTTCTCTATTTTGCCTAAATTGCATTCTAAAAGCTATATCGTCCTAGTGTTATAAGCGAAATAACATTTGGGTTAATTATAGGAAGATCATTTCTAAGATGTAGATAAGTATTAATGAGCATGGATAAGTGAATCCTAGAAAATGATAACTACTCTTAGGCTTACTTACCATCCCTAACCTAACTCATCCTTAAAGTTAACCAAACACAACTAGAGCTCTAATTCCAACTTGTCAGATCCCTACTTTTAGAGGAATGTGGTTCGCATGAATCACTTAAGGGTGATCCACAAACCCATTGCTCATAACTCATATACAAATAAATCCTTATTTAATGTTTGAAACAAAAATCAATAATAACGTCCATACTTTAATTCAAAATAGTAACTAAAGAAAACATATTATGTAGAAATATAAATAACCGAAACAATGAAATAAATTCAAGACTTTTTAGATAACAAGATCAGCTTTACTGACAATTAGCTCTCTATTTTGAATAATTTGCATATTGAACATGTTTCATACCTCTAGAAAATAGGAAAGGATCTTTCTTGATCAAGATTATCAAAATTCTACGTATCTAAAAATAAAGTCATGAAATAAAGGGTGTGTACAAACTATTGCACTCAATGAAGTGAGGGTTCTACCCTCCTTTGGTTTGAAATACTTTTTGGCCATAAAACTTATCTATAACATGTACATATACATATATAATGATAATCATAAAAACATTTAAATCATGACTTCTTTTGGTTTTGAAAGTTATATGTAAAATCATAACATACTCAAAAAGTGTTAAGTAAAGATTCTGTTGTTATCCTACAAAACCATTCACATAAATTATACTGAAATAATGGATTATTAGTAGAAGCGATGTTTGCTTAATCTTAACTTATTATTTACTTATTCCTTGGGACCATACATAACTAATTGCACCTGATTGCACCATATCCCATCATCTCTTGTTGCATAAATGACCATCTATCCCATAACTAAGGTGGCAAATGGATTGTTTGAATGAATTTAGACTAGAACATTAATGGATGGATTAACAGTAACTGATTTATCCATTTATGACCTAGTTAAAATTTTATATAGGTCATGGATTGACCCATGACTTATACATAAAGGGTCAGACCCAATCCATCCATTTATCTATTTAACAATTATAGTTTTTATATTATTTTATTCTATCATTTGTATTCTCATTATTTTTCTTGATCATTACAATTATATTTTGCTACCACCACATTAAAAAATGATTTTTTACTGTTAAAATTATAAATTATATTTCAACTCCATCATTAAAAAAATAATTTTTTATTATTAAATTTTAAATTATATTTTAAAAATATTTTATTTGCACTTCAAAATTGAAGAAAAGACTAATAAACTAAGAATAAAATATTTTTTTATTGTTATATTTTCTCTTTTTACCTAAAGTTTTTCTACATATGACATATACAACAGGTATAAAAATGAAAATCAAATAAACATGATTTGAAATTGACATTTCTTATAAAAAAGCTTGAAACTTTACTAAAACAAATAACTAACTACTAATATTGAAATAAGAAAATAAAGCCAAATATATTATATAAACAAATGTTAATTGACTTTTTGAAAAATTTTCAACTGTAAGTATCTTTAAAAAAAAATAAAAATGCTAAACATATCATCCTTTTTATCCAACAAAAGATATTAAACATATGTTCTTTTTTATCCTATTAAAATGTTAAACACAAATATAAATAAATAAATGGTTATCTATGGGATGACCCATTATGACCCTCATTTAATAGGTATATTAGTTTGTACAACTATATTAGGATTTTGGATTTTTAAATTTACCTTTTTTTCTTATTTAAATTAATATAATACTTTTTTATTTAAAAAATAATTTTGAGTTTTAAATGTAAATTATGTTGAATGGGTAATGGATATCCAGAGATGGATCTTTAAAGACCCTTTTATCAAATAGATTAGCATCACATCTATCCATTTGATAATTAAACATTATGGATAAATTTGGATTAACCGAAAGATGGATTGATTGGATGGATTCATGGATACCCATCTATTTTGCCATCCCTACCCATAACCCTGTATCATATGAGAGACGATCTGTCCCATAACCCCATTGTCATATGGAAGATCGCATGTATAACTCTTAATGCACATATGTCCTCCAAGATCCATTCATTTGTACTAGTTAGCAAACACATTCATTCTTTATAAGTTTTTGAATCTAGCTATGCCTATCTTACCCATACTTTTCTTGTAGAAATTAAATACTTAGTTAATTAATAATCAATTTCTAACTTTCAGAATATTTGATCAAATCTTTCCAATCCTATGCTAAGCTATTAGTTAAGCCCACCCATTCATACATACATATAATCATTTAGTCAACTATTTCTAATAATTCCAAAAATATTTATTTAATTCTTCTAATTTCTTGAGCAGATAAGATACCTTTGTGTTATTTTCAAAACAATAATTTTAATACATAAAATGAAGCAAGATGAGCGGAAACCACATTCACCTTAATAAGAGAGAAATCTCATAAACCTAACCGTGGAGTTTTTACCCAAGTTTTGACCTAAGCCTTTGACATTAGGGAAAACTATAACAATCAAAAGAAAATAAAAAACTAGGGAGGAAAATAACTTAAAGAAAGAATTTGACTCTTTTAGGCTAAAATCCCTACCTTAGAGTCACACCCTTGTAGAGCACAAACCAAAACTCCTTTTAGCTAAGCAACGCTTTTTGGGAGTTACTCAATTGCAAATAAGAGTTGTAGAAAATATCACAGGGGCTGCTCTTTATATAAGCTCAAAAAAATGCATGATCAACTTGCTCATACCTAGTCGGTCAACCTCGCAAGACTATACTAACTAGTTGACCACCTTTGGTATTCAATCAACCAGTTAGCTTAGATTCTGAGGCCACTTTTGGCCCAAAACGTTGACCCAATTTGCCTTGTAATCCTTTCTCAATCTGAGTTTTTAGTTATAAAATTTATTCTAACCTATTTTATACTAGTCTGATTCTTTCTAGTTTAAATCTATGCATAAGGAATGTTACAAAATTCTTGGCATAAGAGATGGCATTTAGCGGCGATTTTTTAAAATTTCTAGAAAACCACTGCTAAATGTAGAGAAAATCACTACAAAAAAATATTTTAAAAAAATTCAAAAAATCATCGCTAAATGCAACGACAACTGTCACCAAAAATAATTTTTTTAAAAAATTTTCTAAAAAACTGTTGCTAAATGCAGTGGAAACCACCACAAAAAGTAAAAAAAAATTATTAATTTCTAGACAACTGTCGCTAAATATAGCCATAACCACCGCTAAAAACGAATTTTTTTCAAAATCTTTTTGGAAAATCACCGTTAAATGCAATGACAACCATTGCCAAAAGCAAAAAATTATCTTTTAAATTTCTAGGAAACCGCCGCTAAATGTAGATAAAATCACCGCTATGTTTATTTTTTCGATGATTTTCAAAAACCGTCAGTAAATGCAGAGAAAACTGCTGCTATGTACAACATTTCTGGTGGTTACAGGAATGGCCGCTAAATACATAAATAACCGTTGCTAATACTTTCCAATCCATATATCTGCAGTGGTTCCAAAAACCGTCGTGAAGGATATTAGCAGCGAATTTAAATGTAAATTTTTTTTGTAGTATGGGGTACAATTAATCCTGCCTTTGAGTACCTAAAAAACTTACCAGAGTTGAGACCACAGAGAACATTTCATCGATCAAGTTAGTAACGCTGATAAGAGAATGTCATGTCTTGAAAATAAGAGAGAGAACCTTTATATAGGATTCTTCATGTGTATAGGGTGATAGAAGATAGACAAGTAGTTACTCTTGTTGTCCCATAATAATAATATTTATCATTTTCCATTAAATCCCATGAATAATGGACCCATATAAATTTAATGTAGCTTAACAAATGTTGACATAGAGCTTTTATACCATTTTTATTTATATTAAAGTGATAAATAATATAATCTAAATTACGATATTTTACATATGCCTCTTATAGTTCATAAACTATTAATAAATTGTTGTTCATATTACATATTACTAACAAGTCTGATAAGAAAATAACACAGATTATTCTCTTAAAAATTATTACTTAGTATTAGAATCCAATTCAAAATATATAAACTATAACAACATAATTTAACCTCTCTCTTTTTTTTTTTGTTAAAATACATATAAACCGCTTTTATTATGTGCTATGTGCAAAAAATTTTGAACTTTGTAAAGATGGAATTTACCTCGTTAAATTTTGCATTTAGAGTACATTATGTCTTCTATTAAGTTTTGATCCAAATCCATGAGAGTCCCACCGCACACACCAAACGAACAATTAAAACTCGGAGGAGAAGGGCAAATTTTTACTTTATTAAAACTTGAAGTGAGCAATTAAAACTTGAAGAAACTGAGCATAGAAAATTCATTACATTTAAATTTTACTTTATTTTATTGGATCAGTGATTTCCATATCCATCAATGTTCAATCCTTAATTATTATCATGCACATACTCTTTGGATAGGCAAATTTAGCTTGAAAATGACTTCTCATCTTGCCCTATTGATGCTGGGTTTTCAAGAGAGAGATTTTCTATTTGGCCCTAAAGAAACATCTTATCAAACACTTTGATAATCCAAAAATAGTTCTTCCTTTGGGATGCTCTTTTGAACTCCGTTTCTAATCGTCTCAAAACATTTCATCTATTTCTATTGTTCTCGTACAGAAAAAAAAAAAAACTTGTTTGGCAATAGAAATTTTATCTCCTGTTGAAGATGACTGGAAAGCAAGCAGTGAAGCTTAACGATCAACTGCAAGAGATTTTCTGATCATTTATTCAAAACAAAGACAGAAGCTTGATGTTATTGGATTTTCTCTTATCGCTTGGCTTGTAATTGGGCTCGGAGAAATTGAATGTGCCACCGAAAGAGATCTACTGGCTTGGATCGCTACCATTGTTACTGGAAGGCGATAGACTTGATGATTGGTTTGGCGTATTAGCATGTTTTAGACATTTTAGTTGGTGGACTTGATGGTTGATTTGGCATTTTATGATGATGATTGGTTTGACATATTAGAATGTTACTTGATGTGCACATGTCACCACTGGCAAGGACTTGAATGGAAAGTTAACAAAATGGATATATTATTCCAAATATAAAATGTAAGGTCGTAAATTGCATTTTTTTACAAAATGTAAGATGTTTTGTGCACATAATATAATAATATAAAGAGGATATATGTATTTTAACTTCTTTTTTTTTTCGAGTCACGCAATATCATGCCTTTCTCCAATGATATTGGGCTATTTTTTTTGGACGGCAGAATTTTTATGTGAATGCTGAGGCATATAATTTGGTCCACACAAATAAAATAGTTTCTCATTTTCTCTCTATTATTTGCTTCTAAACCCTGGTTGAATGAGACAGCTCATGCTATGTTAGCTATGGCTACATAATATGGATACGTCAACCCCATCATTATTGAAAATCGTTATTTGTAATAACGAATAATATTATTTACACTTCCTTAATTTTATTTTTCATTATATTAGGAAGGAAAATTTTTTTATTTTAAAAAAATTAAATTAACAATTTTTTTTCTAATATTAAAAAGAAGTGAGAGAAAAGTGAATACATAAAAATATAAATAATATAACTCTTATATAATTTAATATCTCATGCCTCCTCACATTTGTATATTTCAGTCTCACTTGTTTAAATTTCATCATTAATTTGAAATCAGTGAAGACAAATTTTTAATAATTTGTATTATATAGAGAGAGCACCAGAGATGAAAATTATTAGGTGTATCTTTCGTTTTTAAATATACGAATTAGGCATTCTCCGGTAGTACAGTAAAATTTAATGTCAGTAATACATGCAAATGTAATATTATCTATTATAAAATGGTGAAGATTTAGGTTGTAAAAATAGTTGTATTTTATCTTGGGGTAAAATATATTTTTTATCGTATAATTTTTACTCAAATTTTAATTTTATTCTATAACTTTTTTTTTATTAATTTATCCTTTAACTTTTAAATTGTCGTAATGTTAAATTCTTTATAAACTAAGTTATTCTTAAGATACGAAAAATCCTTTATAAATGAACGGATTGCTGATTAAATAAACTATTAATTGGATTTTCTTAAAGTCTTTTTTTACTCTTAAAACAAGTTTTTGATTTATTGTCTTCCAAGTTAGAGTAAGATAGTAAAATTTCTTTATATTTCTGTCATGAATTCTTAGATCTCAGTTGCAACATGGCTAATAAAATTCGATATTATATTTATGGTGAAAGAGTTATGACAAAGACATCACAATTGAAACTTATTTATTTAAATAAAACAACCTAAAAGTCAATTTTTAATTTAATAAGTGATAAAAAAATATTTTATTTATTTAATTATCCTCTCACTAAGCTTTTTAAAGTTCAAACTGACTTATTTCAGCTGTGTTATTACATATTCATAATGTTGTGTCAATTGGGATCATTATAGAAAATACTACATTATTTGACCTTTTTAGCAGTTTCTGTATTTTGGCTATAACTTGAGCTACGATTATCCAATTAATGTGATTCTTATCTTGTAGGAA
>JANHAO010012740.1:0-16220 GCA_026873985.1 Saraca asoca | reverse complement strand
TAGCTTAAAGTCCAATTGATTAATTTGGAGGAATTAATATGCCTTCAAATGGTTTGAAGGGCATTTTAGACTTTTACCAATAGATTGAGGGTCTACTGGGTCACACGCATAACAGAAAATGAAATGGCCAAGTTCTAGACACATTTAATGTCCAGAGACTAAATTGTAATTTGGTGAAGTTGCTTTGGGGCCGAAATAGAAGTTTATGAAACTTTGGGGGTTGTTTTGCAATAATGAAAAAGGTTTTCTAAAACCCCCAAAATGACGTCGTTTTGGCCCTTGAGGGAGGCCAAAACAACTCCGTTTCACCTTTTCCCCTTTCCTTGTCTTGTGGCCGACACTTTTGCAAATAGAAGAGAAAAATTTTCTGGAAGAGGGTGAGGCCATTTTTCGATGAAACCAAAAGGGGAAAGGAGGAAGAGCTCATCGGAAAAGTTCCGAATTTGGCATCCAACTTTGTCCCATCCAAGCTTCCACGTAAGCTAGCACTTGGAGAGGAGCTTTAGAGGCCATTAAGAGGATTTTCCTGGCGTGGATCACCGGTAGAGGTAGTATACTTGGATTGCTTGGTGACTCGGAAACATCTTCTTCTTCCGCTGCTTGAGTTGGACTAAAGGTTAGTAAGCTCTTCCATTTACTCTAGAATTGTTCTAAGTCGCATTTGAGACCTCACACCAATGATTCCTTGGGAGGTTTGTTCGACCAATAGGAGAAAATTTTTGAAATTTTCAACCTCTTCCCTTTGATCTTGACTAAGCAAACCTATCAGTAGGCACATGGCACTCATGCGCCACTTTGTGCAAGTGAGCTTGTGCAGAATTGTTGGCTAGAGTCTTCTTCTTTACTCAACTTGGTTGGTTTCGAGTTAAACAGACCAAATTTTGCCCAATTGTAACCTATTTCCATTGTGGCCACTTTCTCTCAAATAGTTTTGTGGGTTTTATTTTCCAGATTTATTTACACTTAACTCCTTAATCAATTTGAACAAAAACTTGAAAAACTTGCTCTAATTTTTGTCAACAATCCCGTTTTCATTCAAATTTTATCCAGAAAAGCAATTTCTATGGTTTTAGTCTAATTTAGTTTACGAGTTTTAATCATTTTATCCTTCTAATACAAAAGTATCAATCAATTTGAACAAAACTCTAAAAATGATGCTGAATTTTGACATAAAAAGATGCGTAACCCCAAAATGCCATGGTTGAATTCAAAAATGTCACTCAAAATTCTATTCACAGATCTGTTTTATTTAAATTGATTTGTGCATTTTGCACATTACATTCTTTTAAGATGAAACCACAAATTAATTTAAACAATTTCACAAAATTTGATAATGCAATTTTCTGAAAAACATAGATTAGTCTACTTCATGATTTTATCTTAAAATTCGTCATAAATTTATAATTAATTTATGCTAAACATCAACTCAGAAGCAGATAAGATACCTACAATATTTCTCATGATAAATTATGGATTCATCAACAAATAAAACGCGTAAAATTATTAAACAGGATTCTGCTCAAATTGAGCCTTGTAACATAACATAAAACTTGGCTCTATACCAATTGCAAGAATTTGCAAGAATAAAATAGCCAATAACCTAATCTTTAATATCATGCTACAAAGCATAAACCTGTGCAAAATAATTAAATCTACTAAATATATTGCATACCTGATGCTGATTGAGAATCTATGAGAAAAGGCTCCTGACAAGTACACTGCTCATGAACCCTAGTATAGAAAGGGAGATGGAAAACAATTTTGTACCCTCAATTGGTAGCTATAGCACTGTCTAGTGTGTGAATAGGGACCTGTCTTGTTACAATTGTACTAGGTCAACTAACTTATCATTATAAGCTCAGTTACAAAGCTCGCACCTTAGATATCCACACTATACAGCTGTCAATAAATGCCTAATTATATGATCACTATTTGCTGGCCAATTATATAATATTATTTTGACATTCAATTATCCAATTGAGCAAATAGTTTGAACTATTGTAGTCCAATATAGGAAATTCTAACATTTAATGCATAAAATTGTTGGATTAGGACCTCCTAAATTTCTTAAAGAAATTGAGGATGTAAATTTGGAAGAAAGATAAATACAAAAACTATTTTAAATTAAAATGGTGGATCCCAGTAAAAAAAAAAATTGTTGGTTCTAAAATAAAAGATTGTGTCTTATCTCTCTTTAATTCCATCAATTTTTCTAAGAAATTTAGAGATTCCACATCCAAGATAGTATGAGAAATGATTTCTCAATGGCCCTCTCCCTAAGATATAACTATGTAAATAATTTAAAATTCTTATATATAATTTTAAGACTAAAACACTATTTTACTCTTTTGTGGATATAAATTTTTTTCTTTTAATTTTTATTTTTAATTTGGTCATCAATAAACCTAATTTGATTCAATAAAATCTTTTTGTTCATCTACTTTTAGAAGTCCAAAATTTAATAGTGTCATCCAATATTTATGTGACTTCCTTCGTGTTCTAATCAAACAAACTACTTTATTTAAAAGACAATGTGTCTAGGAAAATCATTTTAATTCTATTATTTTTATAATTTAATATAATATTATTTTAATTGATATATACACTTATTCTTATATAAATCATATTTAATGTTCTCGCAAATATTAAGGGTATCACATTATATTTTAAATTTTTTATCATTATTTTAATAAATAAAATATAAAGTAAATAAATAAATTTTTATATCATTATTTTAATAAATAAAATATAAAATAAATAAATAGAAGGATATGATGGGATGAAATTAAATAAAACAAATAAATTAAAAATAAGAATTAAATTAAAAAATTAGTTATGTGATGGAGTAAAATGATATTTTAACCTAATTTTAAATAAATTTCTGGAATAGATAGCAGTTTATAAAAAGAAGAGAATGGCTATAGAAGGACAGCAATATACGGGGAAGACAAGTTTGGCAGATGTTCGCACAGCTTTTGCCTTACAGGTTAAATGCAAGTGTCCAAGGGAATGAATCAACCCGCCCATTATAAGGGAATCGTGAGACATTGTGAAGTGGTCAGTGATCCACGCTTACACTGTTTGCTTTAACACCGCGCCAGTGTTTACAGCATCGGGTGTCACACACCAACCTACATCTTGATGCAGTTTTGATCACCGTCTTGTATAATTAATCAATGACAGAGTTATAATTTTATTTTAAATATTTATAATATATAATTTTAAATTTTAATTTAAAATTATTATATATAAATATAAAGACATCAAATACAAATATTGTATCTGCACATAGCTCGGTATTTATGTTTGTTTCAAAAAAAATTTTAAGGAAATTTGTTGATTACCTTTTTGGCCTCTGACATGGTAAAATTATTGTATTAGACAATGTCAGTGTCTCAGGCTAGCTGGCTATCTTGAAGAATATGAGCACTTGTTGTACGTTGGAATGCAAAAAGGCATTTAGCACATTAATTAAACTTCAGATGCTATATATTACCTATCCTTTGAAAAGAGAGAAAGATGCCTTTTTCTTTCCATTTGGTCATTCATTTATTTGATTTACGGGGTCAAACTAGAACTTTCCAAAGTAGCGGATGATGATGGGTGAAATGTCTTTGTACTTGCTTACATGCAAAGTTCAAATTTTTTTAAAAAATTAAATATTTTTATTATTAGATTATCAATTTTATTTTAAAATTAAATAGAAAATACACATCTCAACAGTTTAAAATTTTGGTTTGAAATAATTTTAATAAAAGAATCTAACTGCTTTTTTTTTTGGTTCTTGAGGAACATATAGTAAAATAAAGAGTAGCGGTGTAAACACGTTTGTACCTGTTTCGGGGTAAGGGATATGTGGATCACATAGAAACTGTCGGTAGAAAAAGGAAACAACTCTCTCACTTTTCCAAAGAAAATAAAATAAAGAGAATATTCTGTTTGATTTAGAAATTGTTGAAAACGTTCAACACGCAGATTCTTCTTGAGGGTTCTTTTCAGATATTTTAAGGTAAGTAAAATTAGAGAGTATCGAAGACGTTTTTGTTTTATTTAGGAATTTGCTAAATTTTGAAAATGAAAGAAAAGCATATAATGTATGGCAATTGACATTGTCATCCATCCATAAAGTCAATCATCCACCGCATTTCATGTCCTTCAGCCTCTTTCAGCTACAACACAACACTGTAAACATCTCACAAGTATAATTTCAAATTTAATTATTGATTTTAAAAATTGTTTTCTTAAATTACATGCTTTGTTTCTTATATCACTGAAAATGGACACTTTCAAAGTGATCTGATACTCAATTAGAAGGCAATTTTATTCATAATTAGAACATTTATCGAATAACATTTGATTAGTGACATGATCTTCCCTTGGGATGGGCACATGGCTGCCTCTGCCCATTTGGTCACACATGGGCCAGTTGGCATCAGCCCATTTTGTCACACATGGGCCAGTTCCAGTTGGCATCAGCTTAGGCGCAAGTCTACCAAACATGTTTGTCAAAGTCAGTATCATAGAATTCCCCCCAATCAACATTTATATCCAACAAAAGCCAGCACATGCCACATGGTCGCAAAAAGCAGAAACTATGGCTGCCCTTCTCAAAATGTCAACACCAGAATCAAGCATTTCATCTCTGTTGGGCGCGGTAATAGCAGTGACCAAGGTCAGATGAATGGAGGTTGCTGGTGCAGTAAATTGTTATCATGTTGGACAAGTTAAGGTCTTGTCTTTGTTATGGTCTTTTAGACCTTCTGGCAATGCACATTTTATATAACATGATTTAAAGTGACCTCATTTATTTATTAGCTTCACATCCATCAATCAGAACTCATGAAAAATGAATCTAGACTAAAAATATTTGAATAAGTATGTTAGATCATCCTAGTTTTAACAAGAACCCATAAAAAATATATTTATAGTTAAAACTCTTCTTTTGAAAAGAATTGATTAGGAGGACGAAGATCGATGAAGCGATAGTTTACACGAATAACAAAATTAACTTTACATAATAAAAATTGTCTGCTGAATATATTCTAATTTGATGGTTGTTGACAGTGAAATTTGGCTCTGTCAAATTCTATTCAACAGAAACTAACTTTTGATCCTCAAACTACTTTCCAGTAGGATAAAATGAGAGGTGAAGAAGGTAGAGAGGAAGAACAGTAATGACAAATGGTATTTTTAACATGGTTCAATTAAAATTGGGTAACACAGGTCCCTACATCCATAGTAATTTATATTGCTTTGGAGAAAATTTTATTGAGTTTTAGTTTCTATTTTTCAGGTCCCCTTACAACGATCTTCCTCTTCCTATTTATAGAGATTGGAAGGTTATAAATGTAATTTTGCAAGTTACAAATAACTTACATCAAACATTAAATGCACGAGACAATTTGTATCCCTGTAAATCGACTTCTACAAGTTACTTTCTGCAGGTAGGTCCCAATGGGCTGCTCTTTGCAGATTGACCTCGTAAGTTGAGTCTGTAGGGATGCTTCATCTCGCGAGCCGAATTTCCTAGCCCGGGGTCACTGTTAACCTTCAATTAGTAAGGATGAGCTCGTATTTGGCGAAGCGAGCTCATGTAGAGTGGATCGTTAATCATGCGAGTCGGGAATTGTACTTAGCGTCCTCGTCTACATAACGAGCTGGGTTCTTTTTGTTTGGAGTTTGCCTTCGTTTAGGACTTCGTCAACCCAGTTTCCTCATGTACTAAATTATACTCATAACATAAGCCCCCCAACTCACGGTTCGCTTCAAGGATTGGGTGTTACAAAAGTCTTCGTGGTCTGCAGTACAGTTAAAGTCTTTGCTCTGTCGTGTTGTCATTTCAAACTCCAATCTTTCACTTTATCTGTTCTAGGCCATGCTTCTTACTGTGATTCATAGCCATTGGCATGGTGGGCTTTTTTTCTCTAGATTGTTTGATCGAGAGTGGCCAATTATCCTTTGGGTCCTTCACTGAACCCTGACTAGTTTATAAATCTTGAGAAGCTCTTCTTGCTTCTTCGTGGAATGTCCTGATGAGTGCCTTAGCTAAGCCCCCCATATTTTTGGTAGTTTGGCTTCTGGTGAAGCACTTTGAGGCATGTACGGTCTGCAGTATGAGATTACGAGGTGTGAATGGCCTGCTGCATGTGACTCCCATGAATAGCCTCTCTTGCTAGTTGTTGGGAAGTCTTGTGCAGATCTTGGACTACTTCCTCATGGTTTTGCTGTGGAATTCTACCTCTTTAGCTATGCTCTTTGGCAACTTGTTGAATTGCTCTAGGCATGAGTAAGAAGATGCCTTTGGCTGAGGAGGGCTATAAGAAGAAGATTGAGAAGCAGGCATGCTTGTTGGTCCTCTAGCTGGTTAGAGTTCTTCTCCCGGAAGCTGACCTTTTTCTCAGACTCTAGTAGCCTTAGGCTTTTGAACTTGTGTTTTGACTCCTTTTGGAGTGAGTTTTCCTCTTCGGGTGATGCTCTTGATGGATGAGCTTTTCTCTATAGCTTTTCAATGTTGCATTAGACGTCTTATGTTTCACTTGCAATAGCATGTATCTTTGCGAATCAATAAAATATTTAATTGACCAATTAGTCATATTTTACCAATAAATCATGGGATCGGAGCACCTTAGTTGATAATGAGTAATATTTAGGTAGGTTGCATGAAAGTTACGCCTAGTAGCAAGTCACGCATGAGCTACAATTATTAGGCTGCACGAAAGCTACGAGCGTTTAGTCGCATGAGAGTTGCAATGAGTTTATTTTAGCACCTTCGCACCTCAGTAAGCTTAGGGCTCTTTGTTGGATTTGAGTTTATTTTAGCGCCTCCGTGCCTTAGTGAGCTTATAACTCTTTGCCGGATGAGTTTATTTTAGCGCATCCTCGCCTTAGTGAGTTTATAGCTTTTTGTTGGATGAGTTTATTTTAGTGCCTTCGTGCCTTAGCGAGCTTATAGCTCTTTGCTGGATTTGAGTTTATTTTAGTGCCTCCACGCCTTAGCGAGCTCGTGGCTCTTTGTTAGATTTGAGTTTATTTAAGTGCCTGCGGGCCTTAACAAGCTCATAGCTTTTTAATGGATAAGTTTATTTTAGCACCTCTGCGTCTCAGCGAGCTTATAGCTCTTTGCTGGATTTGAATTTATTTTAGTGCCTCTATTTTGCGCCTCAGCGAGCTTATAGCTCTTCACTGGATTTAAGTTTATTTTAGTGCCTTCAAGCCTCAGTGAGCTTATAGCTCTTTGCTGAATTTGAGTTTATTTTAGCGCCTCAGTGAGCTCATGGCTCTTTGCTGGATTTGAGTTTATTTTAGCACATCCGTGCCTCAACGAGCTTATAGCTCTTCGCTGGATTTGAGTTTATTTTAGCACCTCTGTGCCTTAGTGAACTCATGGCTCTTTGTTAGATTTGAGTTTATTTTAGTGCTTCCATGCCTTAGTGAGCTCATGACTCTTTGCTAGATTTGAGTTTATTTTAATGCCTTCGTGCCTCAGCAAGCTCATGGCTTTTTGCTGGATATGAGCTTATTTCAGCACCTTCGCTCCTCAACTGATTAGCTAGCAGTGATATCGAACCAATACAGAATAGCTTTCTTTTTGTGCAGCGTCCCATTGGGGGCAATCAGACAAAAATTTGAAATACTTTCATTGACTTCAGTATAACATTACAGGATCAAAATATGGTTCTAATGGAGGGCTCTTGCTCTTAATCAACAATTCACTAAGACCGTTAGGCTTGCCCTTCTGACGATCTCACCATAGAATCCTGCAATCGACCTCTCCTGATGAGATCTTTTATGACATCCTTTAGTGCCCAGCATTCTGAGGTATTATGCCCTATCTCATAGTGGTAAGCGCAAAATTTATCTTTGTTGCTCTTGAATCTTCCAAGAGTCCAAAGAGGCTTGGGCTTTCTGAAGTCCTCCTTATCTCGTTCTGCTGAGAAGATCTTATCTTGTGTATCAGATAAAACGCTATAGCTCTTACAGCAACCTCGAGGTTAAGGTCGCTCGGTCTTACCCTTTTTCGCGAGCCGGTTGCTGGAACTGTGGTTCTGATCCTCATCGCTTCTCTTCTTAACCAGAGCGAAACTATCTATTTCGTCTTTCTTCTTGGACTCCTTTATGCCAAAGTCTCATCCTATCTAATTTGCTTGGCAGCTCGCTCCTAAAACTCAGTGAGATCTCTTACCGGAGACCTGTACAGACTTTTGTACAACTTTCCATCTTTACGAAGTCTTGCTGAGATCACCATTAAAATGTTTTCTTTCGAAGGATTCTCTACAGAATTGGCCTCAAGCCTAAACCTGGCTATATAATCTTTTAGCGATTCATTCTTTCGCTAAAAGATCATGGTGAGGTGACAGAGGGGTGCAACCTGCCTCTTCAATGCCTAGTGTTAATTGATGAATTTTCTTTGATATTCTTCCCAACTATTAACACTGCGGGCCAAGAGGCTTCTAAATCATGCTCGAGGCATGCCTCCTAATGTAGCCGAGAAGATGCGACATTTGACCAAAGGATCGATCATTTGAAGATTCATCTAGACATTGAACACGTCTAGGTGGTCATATGGGTAGCTATTCTTGACATACAATGGAATCGTGGGAACTTTAAGTTTCTGTGGGAGGGACTGCATTTTGATCTCTACAAAAAATGGTGAGCTCTCCTCATAGCGAGGTTGATTATTTTGAGCTTGGGGGCGCTCTTCTAGCTATTTTAGCCTTTGAAGAACTTCCTTCATTGTCAAGTCCTGCATTTCGGATTGCAGGCCTGAGGGTTGTTGATTCTTCTTTCCCCCTTAGCTGGTCTTGTTTGAGCTCTTGGCTTGTTGCGAGCCCTCAGATCACTGACTATAGTGATTTTCATAAGTCTATTTCTGGGCTCCTTCACATAACTGTTGGAGTTGTGCAATGATTTCCTCTTATCTCTGTGCACCTTGAGTCTGTGCTTGTGTCAGCACTTTAACACTTTCAACCAATTCTCTTTTTGTATTCTCGAGTGTTTGTTGGGGTTGGTGAGGCGTTTGCACCTTATCGGTTCCAGGGGCAGTAGCAGGTTGGCAGTGAGTACCAACAATGGACGTGTCTGCTAGCTGAACAGCCAGAGTGTTTGAACTCCTGGTGTTCTTCCTCTCACCATTGTAGCTGATTAGAAAAGCAATTCGGAAAGTAGATGGGCCTTCCTTCTAGTGCCAAAATATTGACGGTGAAATTTGGTTCTACCAAATTTCAGTCAACAGAAACTAGTTCTTGATCCCCAAACTATTTTTCAATAGAATAAAATGAGAGGTGAAGAAGGTAGAGAGGAAGAACAGCAATGGCAAATGTTATTTTTAACGTGGCTCAACTAAAATTGGGTAACATCGGTCCCTATGTCCATGGTAATTTGCATTGCTTTGGAGAAAATTTTATAGAGTTTCAGTCTTTCTTTTTCAGGTCCCCTTACAAGGATCCTCCTCCTCCTATTTATAAAGGTTAAGAGGTTACAAATGTAATTTTGTAAGTTGCAAATAAGTTACATTAAACATTAAATGCACAAGACACTTTGTATCCTTACAAATTGGCTTCTACGGGTTGCTTTCTGCAGGTGAGCCCCGATAGGCTGCTTTTTGCTTATTGGCCTCGTAAGTTAAGTTTGTAGGGACACTTCATCTCTCAAGTCGAATTTCCTGGCTCGGGATCACTGCTAACCTTCAATCAGCGGGGACGAGCTCACGTTTGCTGAAGCGAGCTCGTGCAGAGTGGATCGTTGATCATGCGAGCAAGGAATTGTACTCAGCGTCCTTGTCTACATTGCGAGCTGGGTTCCTTTTGTTTAGAGTTTGCCTTCGTTTGGGACTTCATCAACCCATTTTCCTCATGTACTGAATTATGCTCATAACAATAGTTATATAGGCAATGATCATGTCAATTGATATGTTGCTGAGTGAATTATGAGCATCCAAGTATCTCTAGATTTTTGCCTAATGATTAATAATGTAATCATGTTATTTATTATATCTTTTATCATATTAGTTATTGTGGAACGATTAAAGGACTTATTTTATCTAGTGATCAAGTTCATAATATTAATTCATTAACCTGATAAACTTGGTCATTTAACTTAGGATTTGACCTTTTGACCTCATTTAGTGACTTTAGTCATTAATAATGTTATGACCAGATCGCTTGTTCAACGTCGATTATCGACAAATCATTTTGAACTGTGTCAATAATTTAACCTATTCTTATGCTCTTAATCAACAAAGTGAGTATGTTTGGTCCTTTATTATTCAAGGTCTATTTTCCTGCTACTAGACTGAGATCAGATTGAATGTCCAGAACTTCCTGAAATATGGTTTAACTTATTTTAATACCAGCACCAGTTGGTTATTTATGTGCTTTCTGTGTGAGAAGGCCAGCTTAGAGAGCAGAGAGTGAGACTGAAACACAATAATACTAGAGTCTCTATTTGAAACTTTATGATTCTACGTTTGGGTACTCTTTTTTTAAGTTGTTCTACCGAACAAGGTTTTTTTTTCCCTTTTTCATGGTGTCATAGTTGCACCAACCTTATATACAAATGAGCAAGTTTTGTGAAAAATATGTACCGACATCATGCAACTGAATTGAGCAAATTTGTACTTATAATACAAGGTCCCCAAATATCTCAAGAAAGTAAATTTCCTTCATTCTATTGATCATCGACTACAACTGTGCCAGAACCAAGGATCGCACTCATGATCATTTGCTCCCATCGCCTCACTCCCCTCTGCATTATGCTTGAGGTGAATGTACGCAGACGAGAAGCCTTGCTCAAGGCTTTTCTTGACGATGATGTTGAAGGCATACCTTCTGTTTGAGGGCAGTACTTCAAGGTGCAATTTCCTGATGGATGATTTATTCTGACATCAAATCTTGGTGAAAGCGGTCGTCCCACAACTTGAACATGGGAGATACTGCATCATATCAATCCAAATTATCATGGTTTCCAGACATAACAACAAGCATGTCCGGCATAGTATGGCATGACAGGTCTTTTTCATTATAAAGTGGATATATTTGAGCTAAGAATACACCAACGGACATTATGTGCTTTCATGCTAGAAATATACAGGATATGAGAAACTAACCATATGTAGTATAATTCATCCATTTCTTGTTTCTGTACTCTACCCAACAACTCAACTAGCAGCACACCTCCAATGCACATAACAGGTTCAGGCAGCCTGAATTTCTGCAGGCAGTTTTCCTGTACTAACACTCTCACTAGATCATTTTTCATTCACACATGCATGGCTAGAATAACTAAGTTGAATTGTTCCAGAAAATCATTAGACTAGACAAGAAAGGTTTGAGTGGATAGGAGAATACTATCAAATACAGGATGAGAATTACATAATTAAGTTGAACCGTACAGTAGGTGTTAAAATAACATATGCCAAATGGCCCATATTTGAAAACTGCAACTCACCTGAACCATGGGAAATTCAGGGGAAGTATATGTCCATATGAACTTCTTGTTCACTAACATGGGATTGACAATTGCATCATCAGAAATTGCATTCTCTAAGTTCATGGGGTATCTCATATGACCCATTCTGAATCGGATAGCCTTGGCTGAATAAATTGGGAATCCATACTGAAAATAGGCTGATATGTTAACACAGATTGTCAGTCAGCTGAACAAGCAAATTTTCTGGACACATAAAAAATATATTTTCAGTACAACTCAATATTATATAGTTCATCAGTCCAGCTACTAGGCTAACCTTGGAATGGTTGGACATGGACCTCTGTAACAATACATATTTTGGAAATCAGCTTATAGATTAATCTCTCGGGAACAGTAGGATCACTTGCCCCTTTACTTGACCAGTATGATGCCCTATATTCAGTTCTATCCCTGGGTTCCAATGTATTCCGAATGCTTTCTTCGGGGTAATTATCAGTGCTGGATGCACTAATGGCTTCTGAGATGCAATTTGTTCTCATAAAAGGAGAAAGTCCATGTGCTAGGAATGCATAAATTTTGTGATTTCTTTTAAAGACTTCCCAATTCATAGAATTTCTGGGCGTATATCTCACAGGTTCTATCATGTTGTCTTTCTCAATGACGTGAGTAAGACCAGATAATTCAGGAAACACTTTAAGGCAAAGCCGCTTGCAAAGGCCATTTTCAATAACTGCAGAATATTAAGAATCCGTATCATTCCTATTGATTAGCAACATAAAAACCAAGGTCCTTGAGCTACTTAATGCTTTGTATTTCAACAGTGGAAACTCGAAAATGAGCAAGGTTTTCAGGAAGTTTGCACAACGATAATAGAGTATTGAAGAAGCTAAGCTTAAATCAGTTGTAGAGGGCTATACAAGCAAATAAAAAGGCAATTATAGACCAAAACACTGTAAAATCTTAACAGAGAAAGTAATTTGACTCAAAGGCTTACCAAATCGGTGCCAAGAACTCGAAACAGTAGAAACACTAACAAGGTCAGAAGGGTCATCCAAATGAGTAAGAACTTTTATTGACATGTCAAGTCCAAGCCATTGGATGAAATCCCCACTGCTCTCCACTTCAGACATATTCCTAATCATCAAAGCTTTTATCAAGTCAGAAACACGATGTCAACTAATACAAATTGAAGATCATACCAACTTGTATGATTTAGAAGAAAATTTTATCAAGCAGATATCAAATATCAAAGATGGCATATA
Source organism: Saraca asoca (assembly GCA_026873985.1). Classification (NCBI taxonomy): domain Eukaryota; kingdom Viridiplantae; phylum Streptophyta; class Magnoliopsida; order Fabales; family Fabaceae; genus Saraca; species Saraca asoca. The sequence continues at coordinate 3,531 of JANHAO010012740.1, read as the reverse complement.
CCGTTCATCAAGATATAGACCCTCCCATTATCATTGAGAGTGAGAGACTAGCGAATGAAAAGTTGAAAACTTTGGCAACAGAAAAAGTAAAAAAATTAGCAGAAAGCATCATAGAAAAATAGTTCAAACTTCAAACTCCTAAACTGTCTCACCTAAAATTGGATAAAATTATCTATTGCTAGTTTACTTTTCCTCTTTCAAGACACCGATTGTAATTTATTTTGCTTCCTACTTTTAAATACACAAATCACATGTGTTGTTGAAGCAAACTAAACTGGTAAAGAAAAAAATGTATATCTAATTTAAGCAATCACATTTATGAAGCAATAAAGCTGAACCCAACATGGAAAAGAGCATTTAGAAGGGGAAGACATTCTTGCAGACATCAGAAAATAGGAAAAAAGCACCAAAGCTACGAACTTTCACACACAAGCATCAGCATATATCAACATAGACATGGAAAGAGAGAGATAAGTGCAGTTCAAAGACAGGAAAAGAAATCACTTTTCAGCAGGGAGACTACGGATCCAGGGAAAAGCAGAGGAACAATAGAATTTGATGCAAAGACAGAGAGATAGATAAAGGAGTATGGAAGTTACCGACTCTTTTTAGCTTTGGATACACTGATTGCAAAGATACAAGGTCAAAGGAGTGAACTTCTATTTCTAGGTGGAAAGCAAATATCATTGGCACAGTGTTTGATGGATTTTTCATTCTTTGTTGTCTCCGTCACACTAATTTTTGCTCAATTTAGACGAAAATGTATAGGCATCTCCTTTTTTTTCTTATTTATATTTAAGTGAGTTCTTCTTTTGATAAAGAAGTGAGATTTATTCTCTGCATTTTATAATTCTTTTCATCACGCTATTAATCAGGTATAATGCCTTAAAATTTATTGAATACGACCTTTAAACAACATTTAAATATTTTATAAACTCAATTAGATACTTAAAATTAACCACCCCAATCGGAAAAATTGAAATTTAATCTGCGAAAGCAACGTTTGTTTCTGCACATGGAAAACATATTGAAGTTGAAAGGGATGTTCAACCGGTAAAGTGTCTGATTTTTAGCACCATAAATATGGATTTAAATTTTTATTCTCCGCTTGCTAAAAAAGATTCGATAAATTAATCAATATTTATTTGTATAACCGCTGCATCAATTAGCATTATATCAGATTTTTTTTTCCATTTCTATACAGAAAAAATTCCCATAAAGAACACTCAAAAAGGGCACTCAAATTACTTGCTACAAATACAAATTTCATAGGTATTTGGTTAGCTCTCGTGTTCTACCCTATAATTGTTTCAATCTTTCTCTAAAATCACCGACACTTGGACATATTACAACACAATCTATGCAAAGACCCCCTTTTGTGTGTGTACAATCAATTTGGGCCAAAGAAAACTTGATCTTTGTGGGCCTATTTGGATTTCCAATCACAAAATCTCCAACATGATAGTATACCCATTCTGCAGGCCCATGCAAACAACATTCTGAATGTGCACGCTGGCCGTCTGATGTGGATAGCTGAAACCGGACGGGCTTGACATCCCAGCCATGGACCTGATCCAAATCCCAGATCCTTCGGCCCAATCTTTTCGAGGCCTTGCCCAATTGAAGTCTGAAGTACATACTATAACTGCCCACTGGAAATTCAAAGTCCAGCTCCCCCTGCACTTCAACCCACCACATTTGGTGCAAATATGCAACTGTCTGAAACCTGATGCAGGTTTGAAAAAGTCAATTTGTATATCACAATTTTTTAAAAATAATTTAAGATGTCACGAATTTGAAGATATTAATTAAGATCAGTTTAGAATATGGGACAATCCAAACACACGACAAAGAGAAATGCTTTTGGCTTTTCATTCGGAAAGTTTCACCAATTAGAAACACGCTGCATATATTCCAATAAAAGCAATAATATGCTTCTTAAAGATAGCATATTATTATACCTTAACCTGTGGGAAGAGTACTTAGTGCATTTAAAATATGTCTATAAAATCAATTAAAAAAGAATACATTATTTGTTTTATTATATTTTAATATATTAAAACACCTCTCACAAGCTTTAAATATAATAGATGATACAAGGCATTTAAGATATAATATTATGCTTACTTTTCCCCAAATAAAAGTCCTTTTTCAACTATTATTAAATTTCAAAGTGCAATTTGTTTGCAAACTTTTTTCTTCTCTTACGTGTAGATAGTAATGGCTGACCAAGAAAGGATTTTTGCCTAGAATTAAATGGAATTGGCAGTGGACACAATAAGTCTTTTATCTTAATGTTCTACATTAACAACAAAAATAAAATAAAAATAGTTTATTGCCACTTTTTTATCTTATATATCAATAAATTCTAAATCATTATTTTTTAATATTAACTAATCTTGTATAATAAATAATATTTATTTTTAAGTAAAATAAAATTATTTTATTTTTAGATTATAACTAAAAATATAATTATTAAAATATATAAAAAAATCATTCCATAAAATTTTATTACCTTTATGATGTAATGAAAATTTCATCATTTGATAAAATAATAATTATGAAAAGAACAAATATTTTTGTTTTATATTATCTATCAAACAAATTTTTTATCTATTACAACTTTATTCCATCAAATCAAACCATATAAAAGAGTTTATTGAGTTTTGAACTGACTGCATAGGCTTTTCTAATGCCAAAATTAATGTTAAATCAGGAAAATGTGTGCATTAATTGTTTCTTAAGCAGTAACTTTATTCAGCAACATCATTAGTTTGTTGGGTTTCAGTAACAATAAGAATAACAATTCACTTATATACTGGCATGGTAAGAACTATCTGAAAAGTTAGGGTTATTGAAATTATCATTCTATATGGAAATCAAGCAATAATAATGAAGTTACCCATACAAAACCATCCCTTAGCTTTCCTGATGAAATGTTCAATTCAACAGTCATCCCTGCTTTCAAATATTATTGTTTCCATGAATCAATTATTTCTCTTTTGGCTCAAGCAATAAAAACTAAAAATTCAATAAGATACTAAAATATTAATTAATAGCAGAAAAATATAAATGACATATTATTTCTTTTAAAATAGTTCTAGCTCCCTCCTTGTGATCTCATGAATGGATTTATCAAATTTAGAATAAGTTAAAAGAACATAAAATTATCTATGCAATCTCACCTGGACTCCTCAGTTGCAATATAATTCCAGTATCTTCTGTCATCTATTCCTGTTATTTTCAAGGACTTAGACGACATGAACAAGCAAACTTGCCCACTGCCTTTATCCAACCAAACTTCCTATAATCACAGGGAAAAAAAAAAAAAGAAAGTTAAGAATAAATCAAAAAATTGATTCATTGCTGTTGGGTTAGAGTTGTCAACCCAAGTCCCACATCGGAAATGGAAAAGGGAGATGCTGGGTTTATATATGTGTGGAAGATACTCCATTGGTATGAGGCCTTTTGGGGGTAGAACCCAAGAGCAAATCCGTGAGGGCTTGGACCCAAAGCGGACAATATCATACC
>JANHAO010012739.1:0-16213 GCA_026873985.1 Saraca asoca | reverse complement strand
GGCAATCTGATTAGTTCAGGTGGAAGTTTGCCTGGAAGACTTTGTTGCTTCAGAATTCTGAATACACAAAAAATAATTAAGAAAAATTAGAATGCATACCAAAATTAGCTTTTCTATATATATCTAAATAAAAAAAATCGATCAATTTTTGTTCTTTGAGCTCAAAGTTAAACACTAAAAAAGAAAAAAAAAATGTGGGGCCCAAAAGAAGCCGCTCTGTAGCACCAAACCTTTGACCAAACCCAAATAAAATAAATACCTACTAACAGAGTATTACCACTACTATTATTCAATGGTTTTCACAAGTCTCACAAATTTATGTCATCCTTCTAATTAATACAAAATAAATGGTAGGTAGAGTTTAATCCATATGTATTTTATTTTGTCCATATCCATATGTATTTTCAACTTAATAATTCATCAGTTTTAACATTTAAGTGAAAGAAAAATGGTAGGTAGATTTTAATCAGTTTCATTTTTTTTTTCTTTTACTTTAGTTATTTTATTACTTGAGAAGTCAAATACAAAATTGTTAGATGCAGTGAATTTAAAAAATTTGAAATTTTTTTTTATTTATCTCCCTTGATATAACACTAAAATAAAAAAAAATACAAATTTATACTAAAATGCTTTCTTAAATTATAAGAATGATTTTCAATAACAGTTGGTGAATAACTTATTTTATACCATCAATATATAAAAAGATGTGTTATCACAATTTCAGAGAATATAAAATACTGACATGAATCTTTGCGTAAATCTATACCAATATTAATCAACTGATATTTAAATAAATGATTTGATTATAATTCTAAATTGTAATCGTGAGCAAATGTAAAACAGAACAAAATTATAAAATCATATGATTATATAGCTTAACAAAACAACAATTTTACATATCACAGTGAATCACAATTTAAAACTACATCACAAATATCAGCCAAGTTAAATTAAAGTGGTGTAGTTTGTTAGATTATACAAATTGCATATGTTCTCTCAATCAAATGGAAAACACTTTATAAACAAACAATTACCAAAACCTACAAAAAAAACATTGAAGAAAACAGAGAGAGAGATGCGTACGTACATGCTAGTGACATGGCAGACGGTGCCGTTAACGTCGGAGCAATCGCAGGTGACAGAATTTTCGTTGCTTTTGACCTCATTCGTTGTCCAGTTACCTTGACCGCTGCATGGATCTACGTTGAAGTCCCAGTTTGTCTTTCCAAGTGTTTTCGCTATGTCTTTCAAAGCTTCCACTGTATATTATTAACACAAGTATGATTTTATAAAAAAAAAAAAAAAAAACACCCAAGTTATTTTTTAATGAAAGAAGATAAATGACTTGTTTGGTTCAACGATCAGCTAAAAAAAACACAGTAAAAATCGCGGTGGATATAAAAGTATGTTCTGTGTCTGCGGTACTTTCTATGGAATAAATTTTCTTCCGCTTTACCAAACAGCACAGAACACTCTACATTAGCAACCAACGGAAAATGTTTCTCTTATTGAACTATGATAATTTTGCCTTCATCTGCTGCAAAAGTTTACTTAGTGGAAAATGATAAGCATACCTTCATCTGGTGAAAGAGTGGCTCCATAAGCAGAAGATAAAAAACAGAAGGCAAGAAATGAGAGGAAAAGAACTCCAGGAAAAGTCATGATCTTCATGTTGATGATCTTGGTTGGATGGAAACTTTCATGAGAACACTTGAAAAAAGGAATCAATATAATTATAAGTTATGGGAACTGATGTCTCTGTGTGTAAGAGTTGTACACGTTGAGTGAATTTCAAACTGCAGTAAATGGATGTTGATATATCAAAAAAGACTTAGAAGGAAGAGAGAGAAAGCTGGGTGCGAGGGAGAAGAGGAAGGTGGGGCTGTGTCGGAAAGATTACAGATTTCCAGTAGATGTAGATAATGTGTGTATTCCAGGCATAAAAAAAAAAAACTAGCATCTACCTTCTTAACTTTGTTAAATAGCTCTCTTTTATATTTTATATGTATTTTTTTATTAATTTTTTTGAAAAAAAAATTCTTTTTTAAGAAGGTAAAGCTATTTTATAATTTATTAAAATAGAGTTTTTTATTATTTTTCTTAATTTATTCCTCTTTTTCTGATTAATTGATAATTTATGTCCTAAATAGAAACCCTTATTTTAATGTTTATTTTTTTTTAATATCATATTATGTTCGATATTTATTTTTTTTCACAAAATCAAAGAGGACAAAAAAAAAAAAATTTATATCGTTACATATTTAATATATGTTCATTAATTCAACATAAATAAATAAAAATAAGTAAGTAAATAAATAAACATATAATGTCATAAAATATAATTTAATTAAATTTTAGACAATTTTATTCTTATTTTAAATATTTTAATTACATCAGTATACTTTGGTTTCAAAATAAATATCATCTAATCATATTAACATATCATTTTATGTCATTTTATGTTTATAAGCTAGTTCACAACTAATTTTATTAAATATTTTTAATACAATTAGTTAGCTTATTAGTTTTTAGCTAATAACTAATAGCTAGCAATTAGTAAAATAGCTAACAGCTAGTTTATCAGCTACTTGTATTAAACAGACTCAATATGCATTGACATGACTCATGAAGTTGACATGATTCATGAAGTTGCTAACAAAATTTATTTTCTTTATCATTATTTTTTAAGAGATAAAGAAATCAAGTGGCTGTTAAGATTATAATCGTCACATCATGCTTTTTTTTAGGTACTTGACTAATATGTTCAACATGTAGCAGATTTTTCTAGTAGTTAGTTTTTTATTCAAATTTTTCTGCAATTCAGTTTTTATTACATTGTATAAATAAGTGCTTTATTATTTAATGAAATGTAGATTTCTGCAGTTTCAAAAACATCTTATTCTTTTTATATTTGTATTTTGGTTTTCTAAATAACCAACAAATTAGTATCAAAGCTATATCTTGAGAGAACTATGAGATTGAATTAATCTAAACACAATTTTCTAAGTACTTATCACCTATCTCTACATAAACAAAAACAAAAAAAATCCACAACCTTAGTGTTTGAGGGAACAAATTATCAAGTATGAACTACTAGAATGGAAACCTATCTTGATGCGAATGATATATGGGAAGTTGTTGAATAAGAAAATGAAGTTTTATTCTTGCCAAACAATCCAACTCTCACACAAATCAAAACTCATAAGGAGAGAAAACAAAGAAAATCAAGAGCAAAAACAACCTTGTTTGTAGCTGTCTCACCTTCACCCACCATTTTTATTAGAAGAATGACACTAAAATTAGCTAAGGTCAAAATTTAGCACTTCTTGAAGCAAGAATATGAAGGAAATGAAAGAGTCAAAGGGATGCAAATGTTGAATTTGATATGAGATTTTGACATGTAGAAGATGAAAGAATTAGAAATAATCAAGGAATACTTTGATAGACTTCTTGGCATTGCCAATAAAGTAAAACTCCTTGATATTGACTTCTTTTTTTATTTTAATTTTAGAATAGTTCAAATGATCCTAGACACAATTCCTACAAAGCTTAAGGCAACAATTGCATCTTTGAAAAATTCAAAAGATCTATCAAGTATCACTTTGGTAGAATTGTTGTACTCATTACATGCACAGGAGCAAAAGAGTCTTATGAGGTAAGAAAGATCTATGGAAGGAGCTTTTCAAGCCAAATCATAGAGCAACAATGGTGGCAAGAAAAAAAAAGGCACAATAACAACAACAAACCTAGAGGCTTTGGAAATAACAAAAATAATAACCAAAGCAATAACACTCAAATCTTTTCGCCTTGTTCATACTACAAAAAAACCATTCATCCATAAAAAAAAATGTTAGTAGAGGTCAAATGCAGTATGTCACAAGCTTGGTTAGTTAGGGCACATAGAAAGAATATGCTAGTCTTAACAATAACAAGGAAAAGCCAAGGCTGTTAAGGATCAACCTCAAGAGGAGTAATTGTTTATGGTATCATGCTTTGCTACCAATAACTCTTATAGATAGTGGTTGTACAAACTACATGATATATGATTAAGAGCTTTTCAAAGAGCTTGGCGATATTGCCATCTCTAAAGTTAGAATTGGAAATGGAGCACAAATTGTAATAAAAGGTGAAGGAACAATAGCAATTGAAGGTTGTGCAAGTTTGAAATTAATTTATGATATTTTATATATTCCTAAAATTAATCAAAACCTTTTGAGTGCTGCTTAATTGTTGGAAAAAGGCTATAAGGTGTTGTTGGAAGATAAAAACTACATGATTGAAAATGTAGAAGGTAGAGAGGTATTCAAAGTTCAAATGAAAGGCAAAAGCTTTGCCTTGAATTTGATGAAAGATGAGCATGTTACAGTACACAAAGATGATAGCAATGCAATGTTTTGGTGTAAGAGATTCAGGCATTTCTATCATGCCACTCTACTTTTCAAGAAGAAGAACAATCTTGTGGAAGGCCTGCCTGAATTAAAGGAGAAGCTTCCTACATGTGCTACTTATTAGTATGGGAAACAGACAAGGATCCCTTTTTCACAAAACAAGGCCTAGAGGGCTACATAAAAGCCACAATTAATACAAATAGATGTGGGAGGACCAATAAAAACACCATCATTGAATGGCAATGTAGGTAGTGAACACTAATTGATTGCACCTTATACTCCTTAGCAAAATAGTGTTGTGGAGAGGAAAAAAAAGGATGATTATGGAAATGACTAGGTGTTTGCTTTATGACAAAGGGTTGTCAAAGAAGCTTTAGGCTGAGGATATAAACACAACAATCTTTCTGCTAAAGAGATTGCTAACAAAAGCTTTACAAAAAAATTCCATTTGAAGCATGGTACGACTACAAACCAAAGTTACTTATTTTAAAGACATTTGGTTGCCAATGCTTCTCTTATATTCCTCAGGTTAATAGAGACAAATTTGATAAGAAAGTAAAACCTAGGATCTTTGTAGGCTATAGCTCAATATCAAAGTCCTATAGGATCTATTTATCATAAAGCAACAAAGTAATTATTAATAAAAATGTCCAATTCCTTGAATTAGACAACTAAAGCTAGGAGAATGACAAGAAGCTTGAGTTGCAAGGGGAGAATGATGAGATGGATGAAGAACCTACTAGAAGAACCAAATCACCCTTTAGCATTTATCAGAGGTGTAATGTTACTATAACGGAGCCAGCAGGATATGAAGAAGCTACAATTGATCAGAATGGGATAGCTGTAATGAAGGAGGAGCTCAAGATGGTTGAAAAGAACTAGACATAGGAGTTAATGGATAGACCTAAACATAAGAAAGCTATAGGAAATCAAATGGATTTATAGGACTAAGCTCAACCTCAATGGTTCTATGAGCAAGTATAAGGCAAGGCTTATTGTTAAGGTAGATTTCTTTGCAACTTTTGCCCAATTTCTAAGTTGGATACCATAAGAATGTTGTTGCCGTTATTGCACAAAAGGGTTTGGTTATACATTAAATGGATGTCAATTTAACTTTTCCGAATGGATACTTAGAAGAAGAAATTTTTATGGAGCAACCTAAAGGATTTGTCATTCAAGGACAAGAAGAAAAGGTATATCAATTGAAAAAGGCCTTGTATGGTTTAAAATAGGAACCAAGGTCCTAGTACAAAGAAGCTACAATTTCAATTACCAATAATCTAGTGTTCCCTGGCAAAACAAAACATTTCAAGATAAAGTTTTATCTTCTAAGAGAGGTACAAAAGGAAGGAGAAATGCAGTTATTCTACTACAAAACAAAAAATCAAAGTGCTAGCATCCTAACAAAGGCACTTCCTAAGGTTATATTTAAATTTTTGAGGCAAAACCTTGGAGTATGTAGTTCTAGAGCCAAGGAGGATTATTGATTGATATGGCTCATAAAGCTCAATAGAATCTATTTGTTGCTATTTTTTAGGAGATAATGAAGTTAAGTAACTGATAGGATTATAATCATCACATTATGTTATTTTTTAGGCACTTAACTGATATTATCAACATGTAGTAGATTTTCTATTAATTAGTTTTTTATTCAGATTTTTTTGTAATTTAGTTTTTATTATGTTGTATAAATAGGTGTTTTATTAGTCAATAATATGTAAATTTTTGCAGTCTCAAGAATATCATATTCTTATTATCTTTGCATTTTGCTTTTCTAAATAACCAACAGATAAAAAGAGTACAAGTTTAGAAAGAATACATATAAAAGATAAAACGGTTTAGATGCTACTATGATATCCAAGCTTTGTTGCCTTCAAATGTTCTGATAATTGCCGCTATACAAATTGTGTGGCAGTTTGTCAAAGTATTACTCCTATATATCACTATTTTGACTCTTGAACTTGGTATTAGCAACTCTTTTGCCCAAATGGTTGCCATATTTATAATCAAAGTATAATTAAAATCTTTATTTAATAATGAAATCATATTAAATAATTGTTAATTTTTTAATGATGATTTACTAATTATTTACTAATGATTTAATAGTTAACTAATAAATATTTATTGATTATTTAAATTACTTTAATTATTTACTAATTTTTTTAATTATTTAAAAATTATTTATTTTAATGTAGATTATTAAATAATTGTTTTAGTTATTTAATGGTAATTTATTAATTATTTAACAATTATTTATTAACTATTTAATTATTTAGTGAATATTTTAATTATTTAAAAACCATTTATTTTAATGTAGATTATTTTTTGGTGCCAATCCTAGAGATTATAATTATTCTAATAGGAATCAAGAAAAAATTAAACATCTAATCTAAAGATTTTCCTTGTCATGCCATTTTATTAAGTTTATAAGAGTGATAACCATTTATATTGTCTTCTTTGTTTTCTACATTAATAGCTATGCATAAATCATGGATTAGTTGGTGAAAGAATATAGAGGAAGGATTGAACTGATTTCTTGATTCTACATCTGAGCAGCAATCCATTGAAGGAAGAATAATATACTTTTGTCATAGTTTTAAATTTAAAAAGTGGTTGACTAGAGGTGAAGTGTATGACTGCTTGACTCGAAAATAATTTCTAACTGAATACACTAAGTAGGCATAACATAAGAAATGTAATATACCTGAAACATCTTCTAATAGAGCACATATGATAGAAACTCCCTAAAATATAGGTCTCCAAAATCCTATAAAAGGCATGATCAATTATGCATTTGGATTTGGTAGTCTGCATGATGACAATGAACCTAATTCATTTCATAAAAATGGAAGTAATAATGATGAGATGCCAGGTTTGAGGATAGATGAAGCTTCTGCTAAATTTTATGAGTTACTTAACGATGGAAGTCAAGAACTTTATGAAGGGTGCACGAAGTACTTGAAATTTATCTTTTCTAATAAAATTGTATCACATCAAGTGCTTATGTGGCAAGACTAATAAACCTATGACAATGATCTTGGAATTGTTGAAAGATACCTTTAAGCATGCTAAGATCCCTAATTCTTTATATGAGACTAAGAAAACCATCACCAACTTAGGCTCAATTAAACTAAGATACATGCTTGTTTGAATGATTGCATGTTGTATTGGGGGATGATAAGAATAGGAAAACATGTAAGAGATGTCATACATCTAGATGGAAGGAAAGAATTGTAGGTAAGAAAAAGAAACAACTTACAAAATTTTTATGTTACTTTCCACTTAAATAAAGGTTGTAAAGGTTATTTATGTCTACTAAGACAATTGAGTATATGAGGTGACATGTAATTGGAAATAATAATGATAGCTTGATAAGGCATCCAAGAGACTCAAAACTATGGGAGAAATTTGATGCAACACACCCAAAATTTGCTTCAAATCCTCAAAGTGTTCACCTTAGTCCAACTAATGATGGTTTTATTCCTTTTGGAACTATAAGTACAAATTATAGCATTTAGCTTGTAATTTTGATACCATACAATTTGTCTCCCTAGATATGCATGAAGCCAACTTCTTTCATTCTTTCAATGATCATTTTAAGTGAAAGAATGTTAGGGAATGACATAAATATCTATTCACAACCTTTTATGGAAAAAGTTGAAGGATTTATGGATAGAGGGTGTTGGCACATATGATGTTTCAATGCATGAAGTGTTCAAATTGTGAGCAACACTAATGTGGACAATTAGTGATTTTTCAGGGCTTGGTACCCTACCTGGCTAGAATACACACACTGAATTGGCTTGCTCAGCTTGTTACTTTGATGCAGCTTTATTGTGTTTGCCTGCAAAAGATGGTGTTTTAGGAGGCATCATCATTTTCTTGGAGTCAATCATAAATTTTGATTAATGTGACTTCCCTTTAATGGGAATCAAGAGTTTAGAAATCCTCCAAAAGCACTACCAAGCACAGAAATCTTCAAGCAAGTAGAGAACATTAATGTTACATTTGGTAAGTTAGTAGAAGGGCTGTTTCCATATTGGAAGACTAATATATTGTGTCACAATCTTAATGTCATGAATATCAAGAAAAATGTATATGACAATCTCATTTACACTTTATTAAATGAAAGAGAAAGGACAAAAGATCAACTTAATGCTCTGAAAGATCTTCAAACAATGAGTATAAAAATGGATTTATAGCTTAATGATAAAGGAAAATACTAGTCATATCTATTTACAATGACAACCATAACAAAGGATGCATTCTTTAAAAGTTTGAAGAATATGAAGATTCCTGATAGGTATTCAAGCAACATTTCTTGGTACTTTGATCTAAAACAACACAAATTCTTAAGGTTAAAAAGTTATGATTGTGACATACTTATAGAGAAATTACTATCTATTACAATACGTAATGTGTCGCCAAACAAAGTGGTTGTAATATTGGTTGAGTTAATATCATATTTCAGCCAAATATGAAATAAAGTTTTCAACCATATTAACCTCAAGAATGTCCAACATTGAATTGTTCTTACAATTTGTTATTTGGAGATCTTATTACCCTTATAATCTTTCACCATTATGCTTTATTTATGTGTTCATCTAGTTGATGAACTATGATTGGGAGACCCAATACAATACCAATAGATGTACCCCATTGAAAGGTAATAGTTGATTTTATTCATTTTATTCTAGATTTGTAATTCTTGTGTGTTTATTTTTTAACAATATCATCATTTACATAGATATTTGGGACAAATAAATTCCTATGTATATGATGATGGTTGCAATGAGCTCGCTCCGTTGCGAGGTATTGTTCGCTTTGGAGTATGGCCCCTCATGGCCCTCTTCACGATTTTGTCCCTTTGGGGGTGCGGGTCGCTTACCCACCTTTTCCCCAAAAGGCACCTCATTGGGAGGAGGTCATGTCCCCTGCCTTATAAGGCACGAGGTCACTCGACTTCTCATCAATGTGAGACTTTCACCCTCTTCCCTCTTTTTACTATCAACATATGCCCCTCCAAGTTGGGTGGGCTCGTGCTCAGCGAGGTGACAGGCAGTCCCACCGGACATGCCAAATGATGATGGTCGGAATGAGCTTGCCCTATTGCAAGGTATTGTCCACTTTGGGGTATGGCCCCTCATGGCCTTCTTCACGGTTTTATCCCTTTGGGGGTGTAGGTCGTTTACCCACCTTTTCCCCAAAAGGTGCCTCATTGGGAGGAGGTCATGTCCCTTGCCTTATAAGGCATAAGGTCACCCGACTTCTCATCGATGTGAGACTTCCACCCCTTCCCTCTTTTCGCTATCAACAGTATGTAATAAGGCCTAACTAAAAGGTTTCATTACTGAAGGGTATATATCTGAATAATATCTTATATTTTGTTTAAGATATTAAAAGGTGTTGAAATAATGTTCAATCAGTTAATACATTTTAACAATGAACCAAATGATATTGAATGTAAACATTTTTTTTCTTTTTTGCTATATTTTCTAAGATAAGCAAACCAGTAGCTAGGTAGTCATTCTAGTTTCATGTTAACACCTATAACGAAGTGATAGGCACATCGCTTTGTGTCATTCAATTACAAAGAGGTTAATCCATTCATGGAGTAAGTATCCATATAACAACCTTTCATTTTATGGAAGATCAATCATTTATCTATGTACTTTAATTGTTACTTGTAGGGAATTTAGATTATATGTGAAAGGAGCAGAGCATGATCCTCTGTTGAGTTACAAAAGATAGTTAGTAAAGATTTTATTAATTGGTTTTCTAGATGGGATTTTTTTCTTCTAGGTTTTCATGAATGATGTGGTTGGTACCATGTCAGATGATTGAAGGCAACTAGCCCAAGGATCTCTTTAAAATACTAGAAGGTTTTTGGCATTTAATATTAGTTGATATAAGTTTCAAACATTAACTTGAGAAAATAGATTAAAAATGTAGAATTTTGGAGTTTTCTTGACTTCTACAACTAACTATGTTTCAAGTCATCAAGAAGTAAATGGGAAGCATGTTAATCTTCCATATTATGAGAAGTTGATAGATATTAAGTTCAATTACAATGAAAATAAATGTATTTAGGCTGACGCTACTAATAATAAAGGGTTTAGAAAGGATATGTGGGGCTTCAATGTTATAAATTTTAATACATTGATTCACACTAGTGAACCAGAAGAGCATAAGTTTTTCATCTATGTATCTCAAGCTCAATTAATTGATTATGTAAAAATCAAGTATCTTTAAATTGGAGTGTTATAGTTCATGTTAAGCCACGAGACTTATATGACATGGGTGATGATGTTGATGATGAAATAAGTGAGCATGAACCATTTACTAAGCAAGAGTTAAGTAGATTTTTTTAGACTGATGGGGAGAATATGCAATTAACAATAGAAGAGAAAGATGATGATCTTTTAAAAGGCACTAATCTAGAAACCATAGTTGAGGAAGATGAGAATATATCAAAATAATGGCAATGGACTAGTAAGAATTTGTAAATATGATTTGTCTCAATGTGAACTTGTTTGGATAAAGAATTTTGTAAATATAATTTGCAATATTATTTGTCTCAATGTGCACTTGCTTAGTTGCAAAATTTTGTAGATATGATTCGTCTCATTGTGCACTTGCTTTGTTAAAGAATTTTGTAAATATGATTCGTAATATAATTTGGCTCAATGTGATCTTACTTTGTTAAAGATTACTAACATCAGTTTTATAGATATGCCAAAGTCAAAATATCCAAGAGTCTGGGGTAGTAAGGGAGCATATAATAGTTAGCTCCTCCATAATCCACTCAAGATGTTCTAGCCACCATTCAACCTAGACATCCTACACATTCGTATCCTACATAAACCATATAGCCATTACATTGACAACCCATATGTTTGCAACTTGCACAATCCACACGCACATTCACATCCCACACAGCCCACACATTCTACTGAGCTCATATAGCCCATAGAGCCTAATATATTCATGAGATGGAACACCCATAAGTTAGAAAAGAACACCTTGAGATGGATTTAGACACCGAGATGGATGATGATCCTCATCCATCATCATTCAATCATAAAAAGAGTAAGCCCAAAAGTGGATGGTACTACAACATGATAAGAAATTACAATTTATGATTTCTTTTATTTTTTAATTTATATTGCACTAATATCTTATACTTGTCTTAATAGATAAGAAGGGTACAATAAAGGTCTAGAAGCTAAAGTTCAAACAAGTTTGGACCCTAAGCAAAGAAAAAATTGTGATTCAATAAGATATAAATGGTTGTCTCATACAAGATGAAGGAGGCCCCTTTTTTTTCTAGAGTAATGGGTTACTTGGTTAGGACAAATTTCCTTTAGACTATAAGAATTGGTTAGCCATATTGGACTTAGTTTAAAATGTTGTTTTAGCTAGATTGGTGATGGTAAGTAACAATACTCCTCAAATATAGGCTAATTATGTTTCATTCTATTGCTATTTTTTTTTTTGGTTATAGCCATACTTTTATTTTGCAAATGATAAATGGGCAAGTAGTTCACTAAACAAGTCCTTGAGAGGTGGTGGAGAGATTATAGATTAGCTTTATACAACAAGTATTATGATCCTAACTTGACAAAAGGGTAAAATGTTTATTAGAATTGCCTAAAAGATATTACTAGAAAGCAATGGAAAGGTTATGTTATGTTTTGATCCTCGATATACAAAAACATAAGGTAATTAATCATTTTTTTATTGAATATGACTATGCTTATATCAATGGCTAATTGAATAATTAGAGTTGATTTATATAGGAAATGTGCAAGTAGAATGTATAGAATAGAAGCTAGCAAACCATTCTGCATATTGTTAAGTCTAAAACATTTACACAAAAAGGGATGAGATGGTAGTATAACTATTATCTTTAAATAAATAAAATTTAGTTTATCTAGATGCGTTTAAGTTAAACACTTTTTGCTAAAATAACAGAAAAAGCAGAAAGAGCACTCAATTGATTGAGCAAAGCTGTGAAATGTTGTATATTGAAAAAATGATGGTTCATATGTAAATGATGAAGCAAATATTGTAAGGATGAGGATTTAATTACAAGTTTTATTACTTTTATTATATTAATTAGTTAATATCTTAATAACTTTTGCGTCTACTTAAGATAAATTGAATGAAGCTTTGAGCCAAATGGACTAGTTATGGCATTTGGTACTATCTTTGGATGATGCTTTTGGAAAAAAATTTAGGAAGGGGCAGCCAAGCTATGTTCATAGTCAAGGCATGGGTATTTCATCAACAAGTGTGTTTAAGACCGTTCTCAATGATTCGGTGGAATCCACTTCAGTATTTCTTGGGGCCTTAATCCCATGATTCAAGAAGAGGTTGAAAGACTAAAATCAGAGTTAAACTAAACCAAGGACAAGTTCCATCAAATCGAGGAGCAGTTGACTAAAACATAAGAACAAGTGTGTCACGATGAATTATATCAAGGAGATAGGAGGATGCATTCAACGTGTTATGCCAACAATACAACTGCAACTTAACAAATACAATTTTATATAATTTAGTTGGATACACATTGACTCATATTGTTAGAATTAGGCCTAATTTCTATCTAAAAGGTCATTGAATGGTGTTTGTATAGCAGAATATTAAAAGACTAGGGCTTAATGCTTATAGCATAGCAGTTAGCATAATACTATTATTGTCAGTTGTTGTTTAATGTTTATTAATCTTTTGCATAGATTTTATCTAGTTTCAATGATTTATAATTGTTCTGTAATCTTATAGAGAGAGAATAAAAGGCTTATATGAAGGCAATGACTATCCTTCTGCAAAAGCACTTTAGTAAATAGAAATGGAGATAAATATAGATCTATAGTACTATACCTAGTCTATTGATACTTCTTGATTCTCACACATTTCAACAAGCAATTTGATGTATGTGTGTAAAAACTCTTTACAAATTAGTCCTATAATGGAGCTTAGTGAAGATTAAGAGATTAAGGCTCAATGAAGGCTTATTATTTTTGTTAGAAATGGTGATTTTATGGAGAATTTGGTGTTAGAATATGTTTTTCATATAGTGATAAGATGTTGTTCAAATTAATTTATGTGTATTTTCATTAATTTTCTTATTTAAGTGGTTCTTGTTTTCATAAACATGATTAAATCAAATATTGGTTGGATTTCTAGTAAACTAATTAGCATAAGTTTTACTTGAGAAACTAGACTGGAAGCTTCTATGAGTTTAAAGAAGAAAGAGTGAGAGCGAGAAAAAAAAAAGGTATATAAAAGATCAAAATTATCCAGGGATTAGTATACAGTAGAGTAAAATACTATATCTTTCCATGTATTTTATCAAAAATACATGGACCTCCTTTATATTTTATAAACCTACAAACCTCTCTCGCACTTTAAACACATGCTACACATAAGCCCTTTTTAAACTAACAGTGTATATTCTGTTGTTTGATTGTTACTTCTAATAATTAATCAAATAATGCCAATTTTACCATTTTAGAGTGTATTAAAATGAGCATCGCATCGAAGCCTTCCATTGTTGTTGTTGAAAGGTTGAAACAAAGCCATTTTTTGGCCAATTTATGGTTAGCATGTAAGTATTATTTTTGCTTGCCCTTTTTTATTTTAATTTTTTTCATTTCTATCCATGTGTATATGTCTTTTGCTAGTGTGAATTCATAAAGACTAAAGTTTTTGAGAAGAAAATGTAAATGTGGACAAATATGGTAAGTAGAAATTTCTAAATTTGAGAAAAATAGGAACAGATTGTATTATAGCTGTGATTTTGTGTGGAATTTTATTTCATGGTATACACCTATCACCAATGGAAAAGATTATTTAACTGAGATTATTACACAATATGATGAGAATGAGCAATGTGTGTCCTAAACAACCAAGATTCATGAACTAAAGAATGAGATAAAAAAGTTATCTTCCAAATTGGATCTATTGAAAATGAGATTTAGTACACTTAAGACATGTTTTAATGGGTTGTTTTTATTTTACCTTGTAATTGTACTTTAAGTAGTTATTGTTTTAATTAAGGCTTGAAATGTCATTGTTCTATTTTTATTTGGCCATGAAATGGAATTTTGATGACTTTGCTTTTCTTAATTTTATTGAGCTTAATTTACAAAATTTTAGAAGCTGAATACTCTTTTAAATCCAAAAAGCATATAATATAGAGAAAATGCCTAAAAATATAATAGCTCAGGATTATTGTTTATGTCTTGATGCCAAATTGACAAAAAAAGTGGAAAAAATGTAAAATATTTTCACTTCAAAATATATATTCAAAACAGATAGTAGGACCACTATTTAGTTGTGTCCTAGAGCCAAATTCAACACCTAAATATAACCAAATTCACCTTAAATTTATCATACATTCATCACCCAAATGTGCCTAATTAAACTCAAATTTAATATAAATTCATCACAAATGGAATTCAAAAAGATGTTGTAGAGGTTTTATTGACTCCACATTTCAAAAAGCAAAAGATTTCCATGTGTCTTCAACTATTTGAAACTTTATGCATTGGGAGTTGCTCCTTTGTTGGAGCAACTTCCCTTAAAAACACCATCTTTTGAAGTAACATGAGATCTGGATTGCACAACCATATTAGAACTCCCCTAAGTTGCATCTTCATTGTAGTTAGCAAAACTAACTAGATGATTCATCTTAAGTTTGTGGTTGTCCTTGAGCTTTTTGCAACAAATGTAAGCAACAACAATAAATAACAACGGAAACAAAAGCAATCTAAAGCTTTTAATTTTATTTTTTACTATTCTTAATCTTTTTGCAATAAATGATAGCAAAAGCAAAAAAGCACAACAAAAGCAACAAGTGAGATAGGATGTTATATACATAAATTACCTCTTTGTTTTCTTTTCTAAGTATTACAATTATCCATCCTGATTTTGAAACCTTGTTGTAGGTGGTATTTATGAAGGTCCCTAGCTTAGAGGAGGTTTTTACATATAATAGTGAGTTGAAACTAAAAATTACATAATAACAAGTTTTAGAATAAACTAATGACATATATGATATGATTTACCATGTTCATCCTTTTTTTTTCTTCCTTGCATAGGTGCCCTTTGGGAGCCTCTCATGTTATGGGCTAGTTGTTTACAATTACTATACTTTATAGTAGTTGACCTTTTAGCTTTGGTAGATGTTGGTCTTTCATCTTGCTCTACTCTTCCTTGCTTTATCAAGCATTTTAGTTAATAGAAGTGGCTACACTTTAGTGTCCTCCAATGTGTTCAGGTCAGGTAATGGAGTGATAATGTATAAGTATGATTCTAAATACATTGAAAGGCTGTAAAATCTATCATAATTTTCTTCAATCTTGCTATGATTATGTACTGTACAAGCAGTTGCATGTTTGCATGGCTAGCCACTAATAGCCTAAGCACTACACCTCTACAGATTCTTTCCTTTAAGTTTACAACAAATCTAGTGAACCCATTTTACACTTTGTTGATGGTGAAATTCAGTTAGTATAGGAGGCTCGAACTTCAGCCAACTGGGAGGAGTTCTGGGATCCAATGCTGCCTCTAAAGTGTGGAAGAGAGAGGACCGAGAGGAAGGAGAAAGAGAGGAGAACAACACGTTTAACGTGGTTCGACCAAATCTGGGTGGTACCGAACTCTACGTCCACGGTGGAGATTTTATTAATGTAAAGTGATTTATAGAGTTTCTGCTTACAAGGTTTTTCCTCTCCCTCTTTCTAACAATGTAAGCCTATTTATAGAGGAAGGAGGGGTTACATGCATTAATTACAAGCTACAATTGTGTTACATCAAAT